>PVIC010021231.1:0-28784 GCA_004025085.1 Thryonomys swinderianus
GGGAGAGAGATGGAATCTCAGTGTTGTTTTAATTTGCATTTCTCTGATAGCCAGAGATGATGAAAACTTTTTCATATATTTTTTGGCCATTTGTACTTCTTTTGAGGAGAGTCTGTTCATTTCAGTTGCTCATTCCTTGATTGGGTCTTTTAAAGGATTTCATTTTTTTAGTTCTTTATATAGTCAAGGTTTTAGTACTCACTTTCATTAATTTCTGCTCTGATCTTTTATAAAGATTGTTTCTTCCTTCTATTAGCTTTGAATTTGGGGTACTCTTGATGTTTTTAAGAACTTGAGATGCTTGATTAGGTTATTTCTGATGTTTGTGTTCATAGCTATAAATTCCCCTCATAGGGCTGCTTTCACTTGTTCTAAAGGTTTTGGCATGTTGTGCTGGCATTATTATTTGAGTCTAAGAACCAATTTCTTCCTTGATTTCTGCTGCAACCTACGGGTTATTCAATAGTATATTGTTTAATCACCCTGTGTTTGCATAACCTCTGTAGTTTCATTTCCCATTGATTTCTAGTGTCATTGTTCTGTGATCTTATAATATGCATCGTGTACGTTTGAATGACATAATCAGTCAAAATTCACAGAAGAAATAGACAACCAAGACAATCTATTAAAGCATTTGAATCAGAAATAATCTTTCTTAAGTGGATTTCTTCTCCAGTTTTAGTCTGCCATCTGGTCATTTTTAGAGTAAAATCTATGTTGTTAGTGCAGAATACAATAACTGTGGGCTTTTCCTGGAGCTGGCACTGTTTCCCTGATCCATCATTTCTCTCTGAAACAGTTAACCCTTCCCAGTTTATGTTGCATTAGCAGAGACCGTTCCCCCTCCCAGGGAGTCAGATTACCTTTCCAGACTGCTTTGTTCTTCTTTCCCATGTTGTGTTCCATTTCTCCAGCTTCTCTGTAGTTTAAGTTTTCCTGTCAGCTCTCTCCAACTAGAACAGTTTTACACCTTCCTTCTGTATGGCTTTTCTCCCTTTTCTTGTTGGACTAGCTAGGACTTCCAGTACAATGATGAGAAGCAGTGGTAAGACAGCCTAGCTTTATTCCTGATCTTGGCAGAAATTTTGAGTTTCTTACTCTTAAGTATGGTGTTAGCTGAAGAGTTCTTGTAGCTATTCTTTATCAAGTTGAGAAAGTTTCCCTCTATTTCTAGCTAGCTCAGAGTTTTTATTATGGATAGACATTGGACTTCATCATATATTTTCCTGCATCTAATGATTTTATGTGTTTTTTCCTATAGTCCATTGATATGATGCATTACATTAATTGATCTTTGGATGTTTAACTAGCTTGCATACTTTAAAAAAATCTCACTTGGTCATGATTTATAATTATTTCTATACAGTGGTAAATTCAACTTGGCAATTTTCTTTTTTCTTTTTTTTTTTTTGCTTTTGAGACAGGGTCTCGCTTTGTAGTTCAGGCTGGCCCTGAGCTCACTATGGTGCCCAGACAAGCCGCCGCGAACTCAGCAATCCTCCTGTCTCTGCCTCCCAAGTGCTGGGATTACAGGCGTGAGCCACCACTTCCGGCATTGTGGTATGCGGTGTTGATGGTTGGTGGGCGTGTCTCCACGCCCAGCATTGTATGTGGTTACCGGGAATCGAACTCAGGACCTTGCGCTTGTGAGGCAGGCGCCGGAACCACTGAGCTAACCCTCCAGCCCGGTAATTTTCTTTTGAGATAGGAGCTTGCTATGTGACCAGACTGGTTACAATTCATGATCCTCCTGCCTCAGCTTCTTTTTTGTTTGTTTTTGAGACAGGATCTCTCTACATACGTAATTTGGGCAGGACTTGAATGCACAATGTAGTTCATGCTGGCTTCATATTCTCAAAGATCCTCTGTCTTAGTCTCTCAAGTGCTGGGGTTACAGGTGTCTGCCACCATGCCTAGTGCTACTTTAGCCTCTTCTGTGTTGGGATTACAAGGATCTAATATATTAGATTTTCTCTTTTGTTTATTAGCCTGTCTATGTTTGATTTTCTCAAATTTGAATATGCTGTGTAGGTTCAGTGTTCTTGACATTTATCCTACTTAGTATTTTTCAAATTTTTTGGAGCCATGATTAATTATCTGACATTGATTTGAGAACATTCTCAGTTGTCATTACATCAAATACCACTTCTGTTCCTCTTTTTCTTAATTGGCCTAGTTAGATGCTTATTAATTTTGCTTATCTTTTCTTTCATTCTTTCTTTTTTTGAAAATGCTTATCTTTTCAAAGAACCAGCTTTTGGTTCATTGATTTTCTTTTTGATTTCCTGTTTTCTTTAACTTCTGACTTTTAGTATTTATTTTCTTCTGCTTACTTTGTATTTAATTTGCTTTTCTTTTGTCATTTTCTGACATGAAAGCTTAGATTATTTATTTTAGTTTTTAGTGCTATATATTTCCCTGTATACACTGCTTTTGCTGTACCCCACAACTTGTGATAAAGCTGGGCCTCCATTTTCATTTAATTAAAAATCTTTTAAAGTACCTCTTGGGATTTTTTTGTGTTATCTAGGGGTGTGTTCTTTAATACCACAGGTATCTGGAGATTTACTAGATATGTTTGTGTTACTGATTTATAGTTTAATTCCACTGTGGTCTGAGAACAAATATCACATGATTTCTTTCTTTCTCTTTCTTTCTTCTTTCTTTCTTTTTCTTTCCTTCCTTCCTTTCTTTCTCTTTCTCTCTTTCTCTCCTTTCTTTCTTCCTTTCTTTTCTTTCTCTCTTTCTCTTTCTTTCTTTTTGCAGTACCGGGGATCGAACTTGGGCCCTTGTGCATCCAAGGTTGACGCGGTACCACTGGAGCTGAATCCCCAGTGGTATGTCATATGATTTCTATTCTTTACCTTTTGCTAACATGTTTTTATGACTCTGAATATTCTCAAATTTGGTGAACGTTCTACATAAACTTGAGCAGATATGTTATCTGCTGTCACTGGATGAAATGGTCTATATGCATCTGTTGTATCCAGTTGACTGCAGTAGTTGAATTGATTTCCTGCTTGCTGGATTTCTGATAAAAGGCACTGAATTCTCCTTGTAGCTGTATCAATATTTGTCCTGTGTAGTTTGACACTCTGTAGAAAGCACACATATATATTAAGCATTGTTAACTCTTCTTGGAACAGTGACCCCTTTATGATTATGTATTATCCATCAAAACTGATAAATTTCCTTGCTTTGAAGTCTGTGCTGTCAGAAATCAATAAAGCTACTCCCACTTTCTTTTGATGAGTGTTAACATGATATGTCTTCCTTCATCTATTAAGTAATTAGTTAATTAGTTAATGCAGTGTTGGGGAGCAAAGACATGATCTCACTCATGCCAATCAGTGCTCTACCACTGAACTACACCCTCAGTCCTACCCTTTTCTTTTTAATCTGTATACGTCTTCATATTTAAATAAGGGGGCTTGTAGACAAAATAAAGTTGGGCCTTTTTAATTCACTCTTATAGTCCCTCACTTTCAATTGATATTTAGACTACTGATATTTAAAATTATTGTTGACATAGTTAGATTAATATCTACTGTAGTTATTCTGCTTTTGCGTTTTTTGTCCTTGCTATTCATTCCTATTTTTTTCTACCATGATTCTCTGTCCTTTGAGCTTTTACCAGAGCATTTGATACGATTCCATTTTCTCTTCTTTCTTCCCATACCAGTTGTTCTTTGGTGATTGCCCTGGAATTTGAAATACACATTTACAAATGTTCCAAGTCCACTTCCTTTTTAAAATTATTTATCTACTTTTGAGACAGAGTCTCACTATGCACCCCTGGCTGGCCTTGAACTTGGAATCCTCTTGCCTGTTATAAATATTTCAATCTGTGGCTTGCCCTTTCTCTTTTCTTTCTACGTGTCTTTCAAAAGCAGATGTTTTGAATTTTGCTAAAATATATCTTTTTTTTAGAGTAAAATTTTTAGCATAGTCTATCTTCATAATTGGGAAGGCCTGATATATTCTCCATAATTTTTTTTTTTTGAGACAGGGTCTTGCTTTGTAGTTCAAGCTCACTATGTAACCCAGGCAAGCCTCGAACTCAGCAATCCTCCTGCCTCTGCCTCCCAAGTGCTGGGATTACAGGCATGAGCCACCATGCTCAGCATTGTGGGGTGTGGTACTGATTCCTGGTGGGCGTGAGTCACCACGCCTGATATTTTAATCATTGTATGTGGTTACCGGGATCGAACCAGGGACCTCACGCATGCTAGGCAGGCGCTGAAACCACTGAGCTAAATCTCCGGCCCTATTCTCTATAAAATTTAAGACCAACAAAAAGTGCCCACTGTCATCACTTTTCTTTTTCAGTAAGTTGGAGGTCTTATTCAACACAATCAGATATTTAAAATGGAAATAATGAGATTATATAGCTGGAAATCCCTAGCAAATTAACTAAATAAACTAGATAAAATATGGAATAATATCAAACTGCCAATAACATGGGGGAAAATGTGTTGCTAGGGGGAGTGGAAATTGGTGAAGCCAGTTTGGAGAACAAATTTGAGGTAATTAGTGACACAATACATATCATTTTCGACTCCAAACTCCATCTTGTGCATAAATCCCAGAGAAATCTTTGCAGAAGTAACAGAAAAGGTGGTGTTCAGTGTTCAGAATGAGTTTTTAAAATTTTTGTTGTTGTGGTGGTTTGGTTTGGTTTGTTTTTTTTTTTTTTTTTCTTGAGACAGGGTCTCGCTTTGTAGTTCGGGCTGGCTCTGAGCTCACTATGTAGCCTAGGCAAGCCTTGAACTCAGCAATCCTCCTGTCTCTGCCTCCCGAGTGCTGGGATGACAGGCGTGAGCCACCATGCCCGGCTGGTTTGGTTTGGTTTTGGTTTTCTGAGACAGGGTCTAACGTTGTAGGGCACATTGGCCTTGAACCCAATATGGAGCCCCAGACAGCCTCGAACTCATGATCCTCCTGTCCCAGTCTCCCAAGTGCTGGGCATGTGTCACCCTCCCCTGTTCAGGATGTTTACTGCAGCACTGTTCATAAATACAGGGCTCAAAGTAATTTAAAGGTTGCTCAATGGAAAATTATTAAATATGCTATAATACACATAATTGATGAACTATACTGAAATGGTTCAAAGTAGGACTAGATCCTACTAATCAACATCGATAGATCTCAAAGAAACTGAGATACATAGTAGCATATCACTTATGTACGTTAAATATACAAACATAACAATATCATAAGTTATATAAATATATATACACATATATAAAAATGTACACATATATGCGTACTAGTACACGTTTAAAGTATAAATGCAACTATAAATGGAAATAAGATGAACCAAAGATCGGGGATGCATACCTATGGGCAAGGGGAATGGAACTGGAAATGGGAGATGAGCAGAATAAAACTAACTTTAAAAATAGAGTAATAAGCCAAGTGTAGTGACCTTCAACTGTAATCCCAGCAGTCTGTGAGGCTGAGACTAGTTTGAGACCAGTCCGGGCAACTCAGTGATTTAGCAAGTCTCAAAACAAAAAAACACAAAGGACTGAGGATGTAGCTCAGTGGGGAGGCTTTGGATTCAATCCTCAATACTACAATCAACCAGTCAATAAAATAAAATAAATAACATAATAAATAACATACCAAATAAACCCAGGGCCAGACCGAAGCCCCCTGACAGCTAGATCTGGGCTCAAATCACCTTTCAAGCCGCCCAAAACGCCCAGATTACATAACCGAACGCTCCATAATATTTGTTGAGCGAATATACGACTGTTCTCCAAACTATTCCCCGAACAGACGTGGCTGAGGCTGCCGCGCTCCAGCACAGGATCTGTGCGATGATCTATATGAATATTTTCCTCTTTGGGGCTTGAATCATTTGCCTCCAACTGTTTAATCTCATCAAGCAGCGGCCTCACAATGGCAAGTTATTTCTTGCGAGGCCATTATCACCGCTATTTTTTGGTTTTGTTTTGTTTTTCATTTGGAACTGTGCTTCTAAAGCGCCTCTTTCCCTGCAGGTTTGTGCCATCTGTGATAAAGGAGGCACTTAAGATTTCAATAACAGCAAAAACAGATTAGCCAAAGGTTTGCCTTTCATGTTGAGGATATTTCCGTCTCACTTTCAGGTTCTGCGCTACAAAGAGACTTTATTTTGTTTCAGTCGATTGAGAACACGGCCGCTGAGCTGGATGAAATACATTTGTTCTCCTTTCAACTGTTTCCAAGTGTGGAATCTCTCGCCTCAGATATCCACATGGCTTCCTTCATGTCTCTGCTCGAATGTCATCCTTCTTTTTTTTTTTAATATTTCACCATGCTGGGGATCGAACCCAGGGCCTTATTCATGCCAGGCAAGGGCTCTACCACTGAGCCACATCCCCAGCCCTAGATGTTATCTTTTGGAGTGGCTTTTTATCATTATAATGGCCTCCTCCTGATCCTGTCTGTGCTCCAGCCTTTGTCTTTCTTCCTAGTACCACTTATTGTATCATATGATTTATTCGTTTGTTATCTGTCTCCCCACACTGTAAAATGAGCTCATGAGAGCCGAGGCCTTGTTCACAGTATTAGTCAGCTTCTCTCTGACTAGAATACACAATACCCGACATCCATGGGTTCAATGGGGAGAGGTTTATTTTGGCTTGAAGTTTCAGAGGGCTCAGTCCATGGTTGGCTGGTTCCAAGGCAGGAACATCATGCCAGAAGGCTGTGGAGGAACAAAGCTGCTTGAAGCATGGTGGCCAGGAAGCAGAGGAGGAGAACCGTGCCAGAGAAGAATGGATGAGGGGCCATGTGCAGTATTTGTCTATAGGGTTTGCAAGAGCTCATGCAGCGTGCCAAGCATTTTGCTAAGTGCCAGGATACTCTGGCCCGTGAGACAGAGCATGATTGTGCTTTTGTTTCAGGGACATACGCGACCTCCTGTTTCTGTGATCAGTACGGGGACTGAAAGCTTACTCTGTGTCCAGCATAGAGTCCAACTCCCTGCATCTGTTACCCTTTCCAGCTCTCACAGCAGTCCTTTAAGGTTGGTATCATCATTCCCGACTGTAGGCAGTCTACTGGCAAAGAATATCAGCATCGTCTTGTGAAACCCAGCCCACAACTGCGGTGGACAGAGGCTGCGAGGGAGGCCCTCGGGTGTGATCGCACAGACAGGCACACGGTCCCCGCAGAGCCGGCCCGCCCGACTCCGCTCCCCTCCAACCTTGTTGGCTGCTTCAGGGACCGTCCTGGCTCGACCGGAGGCTTCCCTCTGGCAGAGTCGCAGACACGCAGCACAGGCACGGGGCTTCCGAACACGCCTGAACCGGATGCCAAACGTGCCCAACACGTCTCCTCTTCCACCGTGTCCCCAGTACTTCCCCTTCACGAGAAAGGACTTGGGAGATACCTTCGTGTTTTCTTTTTTAAAATCATTTCAGAGACAACGAAATTGACAACAGAGCAGTTTCCAGACTTACTCAGGGTGACTGAAGAGGTGTGAACAGTCCTGTCTGCAGACCCGTGTTCACACCCACAGATCTGGGGAACCATTTTCCCCCTCCAAACCTTCGCCATTCTCTTCTGTAAGACGAATGCGATGTTACCCGCCTCTGGCTAGTGTGTAGCAAACGCACAGTTTAGTACAGAGCTTAACACTGAGCTGACTCTGAGACTCACTTCCTCGGAGGCCTCGCTGGGGCAGGAAGTCAGGTAGTAGCAGGAGCTCATGAACTGAAACTTCCAAGCTCTCCTTCCTCACTTCATCGGTGAAACACATGCGCGCGTGTGCACACACACACACACACACACACACACTCATCCCTGGATGACACCAAGGTCGGATCCCAGAGCCACGCTTGAAAACCCCCGTCCACGCATGCGCAGGCAGAGCGCAGGTTGGACAGCCCGAGGGCGACCACACTGCGTCGGTGCTTTCTAGGCGTGGCCTGCCCAACAAGTGAAGCGATTTAATTTTAGCGGTGATGGCTCAGAACATTACAGTTAATGAAAAACAATACCCCATAGGAGACGGCGGAATGACTTGAAATCTTTCCTTGCCATTAAGGGAGGAGAATATTTTCCTGTATCATCTGTGGGAAGATGTATTATTTTCCCTCTTGCATTAAGATGGACGATCTGCTCGGATTTGACAAGTACGTTGTGCGTGTTGAGGGAAATGGTAGGAGATAAGTTTTTTCCCTGAGGGTATTGAATTTCCCTGATGCCGTTTATTAAGAAGACCACTGGTCTCCCCTTTGCTGTAATCTAACCCTCCTCCCGGTGAGGTCGGTCCCTGGTCTGCAGGCTCGTCCTCCCTGGTGCCCAGCGCTCAGGGCCCAGAGCTGTGTAATGAGCGTGACGTGCGGGGGGCGAGGGCTCCTCACCTCTGCCCGCCCGGTGCCCTTCATTCATCTCTGCACCTGTGTCCCCTCCTGGGAGAGGCCAGAGCCCCGAGCGCCCGACAGAGTGAGCCCGGCCGTCCTCTCTGTGGCCACTTCCACTGCTACTCGGTTCTCGTTAGCCCTTCTCACTACCTGATATTACACTGGACATAGTTCTTTTTAAATCTTTAACTTTTATTTTCTGTAGTACTGGAGAATGAACCCAGGGTCTCATGCATGCTAGCTACCAAAAAAAAAAAAAAAAGATAATGATAATAATAATAGTAACAATAATAATGTTCAGGACATAGTAGATGTTCAGTAAATACTTGCAGGAAAAGTGAATGAAGGGACTCATGGGAGGATTTTAAGCAGATCGAACCTGTTAAATCCTACCGACAGTAGAATGACAGGTTGTAGAATGAGCAATAGATGCCAGCAGGGTAAGCGCAGACTGGCTGGCTGCCAGGCAGGAGGCCCCTGGTCTCCAGGCCTGACCGCAGGGTGGCTTCGACCAGGGTGCGGGTGAGGGGTAAGAAGAGGAGACGGAAAGGGGGCAGCAGCCCCAGGACTTGATGATGAACCTGTTTTGCAGCCAGAGATAAAAACCTCCGAGGGTGACGCTGGGGCTTCCCAGGGGCCCCAGGAGACACAGGCTCAAACTCAGGTCCCCTTTAGACCCGCCTCTGTTCTCTCGCTAGGAACGGCTGTGTCCGTGGTTTCCGTAGCTCAGGCACCTCAGACTTCCCGGCATCCACGCGGCACACGCCCCCGGAGGACCCCAGAAGCATCATGCGGTAACCGGCAAACGCCCCCGGCCTCCCGAGATGCAGCCTCGCCAGTGACCTTGGTGGGAACGACCTTCACAGGACGATCCCAGAGAGCGCGGAGCCCGCAGGAGAAAACTCCGCACCCCAAGAAGCCGAGCCCTGAGACGCAGAGGGCGCGCTGCCTGCCTCTTCGGCCGCAGCAGTGAGAATTCTTCCTCCGCATCAAACGCAGAGATGAAACAGGTGCAGAGGTACCGAAGCCCTGTCTTCAGCCGGCGCCCCAGCGTTCGTTCCGGTGACTCTCAGGACGCAGCGCAACGCTCGGCCTCCGCTCCACGCTCAGGTCCCCAGTGGAGGATGAACTCATATCCACAGTAGCTCAAAGCTCAAGCCCCAGTCACTCGGCGAGACGGAGTCCGTCCTTGATCCGGGTCCTGTTTGGTCCGGGGTGAGCGAAGGTTTCTGATGGCCCAACCGCTCCAGAACCAGGAGGGCAGCCACCTCGGCGGGGCAGGGGCATCCTGGGGAGGACAGCTGGCTTCCCCGTGGAGCCGCCCCCTGCCGGGGCCCACCGGAGGACGCGGTGCCTTTTCCTTCTTGTCTGGCCTCGGGCCTCTGCACAAGCTTTTCCTCCGGCCTTGAAGGCCTTTCTGGACTCTTCTTTCCTGCGCAGGCCTCCAAGGCCTCAGTCCTCTGGCGATGCATCTCTGTCGTCCACCCGCCTGCCCCGTGTCCCTCGCCAGGCCCCAGCCCCAGGGTCCTAACTCCTGCTGCTGAGCGCACTGGGGTCTTTCAGTGGCACTTGCTTTTCTCTCCCTATACCACGTGACACAGGGGCCATGTGCCCGTCCTCCTCGTGCCTGTGTGCCTGCCACAGTGTCTGGCACGGGGTGCAATCTTGCCACTATTTGGGGAAGGAATAGAATCAGTTCATAATATTAGTGAAAAAGAACTTGAAGAGTTAACTCCAGTCAATGACCTCAGAAGGTGCAGGATTCCCTTGGGCCAGCTGGTGTGAGGGACCAGGAGCCAGGCTCCTGATGCCACCTCATGCTGACTTCTCTCTTCCTCTTCTGAGACAGGGCGCACACGTTCAGCCTGGAGACGGGATCCAGGCTGCCCAGCCACTCATTTGTGTGGCCTGAGTGAACACATCGCCCCCTGCTGGGGTTCTTGTAGCCCTCCCCGAAGCATAGGTTGAAGCCCATACGCAGAGCTTCTGGGTACATGGTGTTTTCGCAAAACGCAGTGAAAGGCAAATTTTAAAAACTTATTACAGTAAACACAAGGTGACCCGCTGCCATTACGTCCCCTCACTTAATCCCGTCGTTTTTGACACATTCCACAATTCTGGTTGTAAACCGAATTGGATGAGAACGTTCCTCATAAGGTTGACCCTGAACTAAAGCACTGAATGTGATTCGATTCTCATCCAATTCTGTTTGCGAGCAGAACTGTAGAAAAAGTTAAGTTCCTGAAGTGAGGTACCACTGTTTTGAGGGGCATTAATAGCAACCTGCCTTCTTTTGTACTAAGTTAAAAGCAATTTAAATTTATATATGTTTTGATCATTTAACATAGGAGGCCATGGCAACCCTTATGCGTGGAAAGCACTTGTCTTCCTGTATCCTTAATGGGGAAACTGAGGCACAGACCGGTCAAATAAGTTGCCCAAAGTCGTGCAGCTAATCGTGGATGGAGCGGGGGCTTTTCCAATAATCAGATGGTCCACAGCTGGCCAGCAAGTCGGTCATTTCTGTGAGTGTGAGTGTGTGTTTGTGTGTGTGTGTGTGTGTTAGCAGGGTCAAGCCCAGGACTTTAAACTTGCTGGGCAAGGGCTCTAACACTGAGCTACACCCCCGCAGCCCCACAGTCTCATTTTGGGGACCAGTTTGTTCCCCTCAGAGCCGATGGGTACACGGCTTCTGCTCTGAAAGAGGGAGGGATTTGGCTTTTTCTCTGCCCCCTGGCAGATGAGGGAGGACCCTGGCCAGGGCCGGAATCACAGCCCCGAGGCTCACGCTGCCCACCCGCCGTGCAAGGCACCCAGCGCCCCCCCCCCCCGCGTCCCTCTGATGATCCCTGCAATGTGGAGACAGAATCTCCCACCCCAGCAGCTGCACGGGTGACGCTAACGGTGGCACCAGGTGAGGCAGCGCCCCCTACAGTCTCGACGCTCGGGGTGGGGGGGAGGTCACGCGTTCGAGCCCCATCGGGCCGCTCTGTGAGGACCTCCCCCGCCCCCGTCTAAAATAAAAAGTAACAAAGGGCAGATGTCAATCAATCAGTGTGGAGGCCTTGGGGGCAAACCGACAGCCGCGTCGTCGGGTGTAGTACGGCAAAATCCGGATGCTCAGATACGTTTGGATTCCAGATCCAGGGCATTAGCTAATACCCCGCGTGACACCGGGGCGGACGCTGCGGGTCCGGAACGGAAACTTACTGGGCTCAGCTCTCCGCTGGCCCGCAGCCCGCCGTCCCGGGCTGCGGCGCCTCCGTGGCCGGGGGAGCCTGAGCAGAGGCGGCGGAGCCCGGTTCATCCGTCCAGGGAACGGCTCGTTAGTGCACGCGAGGGGACGGGCCAGGATTTGAGAAGAGTCCCGAACAGGCCTCTCCGAAAGACGAGCTGCGGCGCCGGCAACGGGACCACTCAGCCCGGCCCTGTTCCCGGCGGCCCCGGCTGGCTCGCCCCGGCCGGCTGCGGTTGGTGCCTTGGACACTGGCGCCACCTCGAGGCGACATCGGGCTTGGCAGCCGCCGGCGCGCACTGAGAGGCCGCTGCAGGCTGGTCGGGACCGGGAGACCACCGCGCTGGCTTTGTGACGCGATGGGGGTGGGGCTGGAGGGGGCTGGGGGTGTCCCCGAGGCCCCAGGAAGCTGTTCGCTTCCTGCTGCAGCGCGCCCTGCCTGGCACAGCTTCAGGGACACCGGGGACCAGAATTAGTTCTGCGTGCAAAAGCTCTCTGAGTGCCACCAGGGTGTGATAATTTGACGGTATATTACTCCACAGAGTCCATGCTGGTACTGGGAATCGAACCCAAGGCCTTTGCTCTGAGCTACATCCCCACACAATTTTTTTTTTTTTTGAGACGGGGTCTCGCTTTGTAGTTCAGGCTAGCCCTGAGCTCACTATGTAGCCCAGGCAAGCCTTGAACTCAGCAATCCTCCTGTCTCTGCCTCCTGAGACCTGGGATTATAGGCATGAGCCACCACACCTGGCACTGTGGTATGTGGTACTGATTGCTGATGGGTGTGAGTCACCATGCCCAGCATTGTATGTGGTTACCAGGATCGAACTCAGGACCTTGAGCCTGCGAGACAGGTGCCGGAGCCACTGAGCTAAATCTCCGGCCCCCAATTTTTATTTTTAGTTCGAGACAGGATCTTGCTAAATTGCCCAGGTTGGGTTCAAATTTGCAATCCTCCTGCTTTGGCCTCCCAGAGTGCTAAAATCAAAGGTGTACACCACCAGCTCAGCCAGCACTGGTTCCTTCGATCTGCCTGCCACATTGCAGAGTCCCTGGGCCTCAGTTTGTTATCTGTATAATGGGACGGTCAGCAGTGGCCTCTCTTCTTGGGAGGAAGACAGATAACTGTACAAGCCCGGTGAGGTGAGCAGACTCTACATAAATCCTGGCTCTTACCTCCTGGGGTGCTTGCTCTTGGTGCTCACAATACCCCTCAGGAAGCATCTTGGAGGCAGAGAAATTACCTGGGATTTCTGGCCAGACAGAAGTGACTCTGGATACTGGCACTGGCATTAGTGTCACCACTATGGGACCCTGGCAGGTGACTTCGTGTCTCCAAGACAGTCTCCTTCGCCGTGAAACAGAGATGAAGGCAGAACCATCTTCAAGGGTGGGGCTGGGTGACTTTGTAAAGTGGTCTGCATGCTTTGCTTATTAAGCACTAGATAAACCCCAGTGTCTATTACTCCTTTCCCTTTCAACTGTGCTACCCCCCCCACCTGTCCGTCCGTCTGTCTGTCCATCCACCAGTTTAGAAACACCTACTAGACTTCTACTGCGGATCAGGTCCCAGGGTAACTCTGAGGACACAAAGATCAGTAAGACACAGGGCTCGCTCTAGGTCTCCTCAGTCTCGTGGAAAAGTGATCACCCCAAAAGGAAAAATCCCATTTATTTGTTGAGCACCTACTACGCGGCAGCCCCTGAACTAGGGCTCCAGACACCTCCCCGCAACAAGTCTCCATAAAGACCCTGCAGAGGGTCCCCAGAACTTTGCTCTCCACCGGGGGTCTCACCTGCTCCCCTAGACCCTTGGCCAGGCAGCAGCCCAGAGCAGGAGAGAAGATTCTCCTGGGGTCCGAGGAACCAGTGGTGTCTGGAGAAGGGTGAGCCGGCTCTCACTGGCTGCCGAGAGGGGCAGCGAAGGGAATGGTGGGTGCTTGGGGCTGTGGGCAGAGGCCTGGGAGCCTCAAGGGACACTGAGTGCTTTGGGCTGTTTGGTAGGTGGAGGAAGGGTCTGGGGTCCGCGGACCGGTTTCCCGGCTCTGCCTGGGGCACGCGGATCAGAGCAAGGCGTGGAGAGGGCTGGTGCGCCCCCTGGTGGCGGTGAGGCTGGGGGTGCTGTAACCTCACCTTGTGAGAAGAGCGGTGGCCTTGAGGGGGGCGGGGCCGGGCAGGCAGATGTGGCAGGATCCCCTTGCTCACTGGGGACAGGGGCCACCCCCTTGGGTGCCTGGGTGGGCGGGGCTACCTCACAAAATGAATCCAAACCGGAATGGGGAGAAAGGACGCATTGTGAGTGTGATGCAGGCCCAGAGCTACATTCTATACCTCCTTATCATCATCCCCACTTTACAGACAGAGAACTGAGGCTCAGAGACATCAAGTTTCTTTCTAAGGTCACACAGCCAGGATTTGAACCCACACCTGCCTGGCTCCAAGCCTAGTGGGAAAGAGAAGATTGCAAAGGGGTTTTCCAGGTTCTCTAAGGGTGAAAATGCCAGGCTCTGGTCCGAAGGGTCTGTCCAGAAGCCCAGAAGGTCATGGCCGTGCCTCTGCGTGTTCTGCTCCTGGCCCCAGAGGAAGCCCGGGGGCCCCAGCTGGTCCCGGGGCCAGGCCGACCTGCTGACACCACAGGGCAGCGCCCAAGAGAGGCTGGCAGGGGGTTGATTTAGAGCTTGAGGGTGCCGTCAGAGGAGATGGGTGGAGAAAGCGAGGTTCAGGAACCGCACTAAAGCACAGTCACCGCGAAGCCCACAGCAGAGGGAAACTGGGGCACAGGGGGGTCCAGCAACCTACAAAGTCACGTGGCTTTCGGGTTCGAGGGCCCGTCCCGGTCCTCCTCCCTGCCCATCCGTCCCACGGTGTGCCTGGTGGCCCTGGAGGTGGAGGGGAAGATGGGCCAGGGCAGGTAGAGAGAGGCAAACCAGCCTTGGGTGGAGGCTGCAGGGGCGGCCGGCGCCGCCGGAGGCCCTGGAGCGGGGCACTAAGTGGGCTGAGAAGCCAGCGACCTGTCAATTGCACCTGCTCAGCGTCCCTCGCTGCCGCACGGGCACCTCTAGGGGGCGCTGTCTCCTCACAGTTCTGGCTGTGTGGCCTCGCCGGGTCCCAGGTCCCGCGGGAGAGCGCACGGGAGTTCTGGAGCCTGGGCTGGGGCGGGCTCTGGACACAGCTGGGCCCCGGGCCCTCTGGGGCCCGTGTGTCAGCGCCCGTGAAAGGAAGACCAAAGGCCTGGAGTGGAGGACACTATGACGGAGGCCTTGCTTTGTCTTGAGTTAGGACCATGCCGTTTGCACAGTAATAAAGGAGTAGCTGTGTGACTCAGTTTCCAGGATGTCCGTTCCTCCCCCTGCCCTCCTCCAGCCTGGGGTGCAGGGAGGGGACCTCAGCTGCCCGAGGTGTGCTGCCTGTGCGGGACGGGCTGGGACCCGAACCTGCCTCTCTCCGGGTCTCCTGCCGGGGGGCGGAGCTGGAACCATGAGGCGGTGCGGGGCGGGGCTGGCTGCTCCCTGAAGGCGCTAGTGCAGAGTTGATGGTCCCCGGCGACATCAGCCCTGAGCAAACAGAGGCCACAGGCAGCAAATATTGTGAGAGTCAACGTGTCAACAGAGGGCTGTACGTGCAGTGCCGCTGTGGGCCGCGGCTCCAGGCTCTGCCTGCCGGTGCCCCTGGCCCAGCTGCCCCGGCAGAGAAGCAGTGGGTCCCCGAGCGGGGTGCTGAGGGGTTTGCAGGGTCAGAGGCCAAGAGGGGAAGCTTAGCCCGCCCAGGGGTTAGAGAAGAACATTTCGGGCTGCAGGAAGGGTAGAAACTGGGCATCTGCCTTGTGTCAGGCCTGTCTGAGCACTTTGTAACGACGGTCCTGTTTAATCTGGCCGGTCACTCTTGAGATGGGCTCTGCCACCCCATCTTGTAGGTGAAGATGACAAGGCCCAGAGAGGTCAAGCAATTCGTCCATGGTCACACAGCGATTGGGAATCGGTGGGAAGGGGATTCAGTTCCAGATCAGTCTTGCTCTATACCCTGGTGTGTTTCAAAGCCAGGATTAGGAAACTTCCGGTATCAGAATCAGCGGGAGCCTTTGTGCATGGCGCCAGAGGCTTTGGGGGAATCCTGGCAGGCTCCTGGGGGAGGGAAGCAGGCGCAGCACCGGCACCTGGGAGCCGGCAGGACTTGGGCGCATCTTCCTCCAAGCGCTCCACAGGAAAGTGGCAGGGCCTGTGCCCGCCCCGCCCAGCCCTCCACTCTGCCGTGCCGTGGTGCCACGCCACGGGCCCGCAGACGACACCCTCAGACCGGGGCTGAGTCCCAACCATCGGGAGCCGGGCGCCTCCGACTCCCAGGCCAGCGAGTGACGGCCTGAAGGGTGCTAAGGACCCTGGGCACCTCTGTGTGCCAGGCACGGAGCCATCCCCGCAAGTGAGCCACTACCCAGGTGCTGGACGTCCCTGCCTCTGTCACACGGGCCGTCACGGCCTCCCTGGGAGGTAGGGCGGCATCTGCAGGCTGTCACAGCCGGCTTATCTCGGGCCTTGCGCACCTGACAGGCCACAGCTGGACGGGGAAGGCCGAGCTGCTGACAAGACGCATTGGCCTTTCTGCTGCGGGAATGTACACTTCTCCGTGCGCGCGTGTGTGTGTGTGTGTGTGTGTCTCTCTCTCTCTCTCTCACACACACACACACACACAAAACCATTCTCAGGCGAACATCAGAAGTGTGGTCAGCGTGGAGGCCTCCTGTCCTAGATAGCAGGACACAGACGCCAGGCCCGGCGGTGACTCGTGTGGTTTACGTGAGACTCGGCTGAGCCCGGGGGCCAGGAAACGGCCTGGTGAGGGAGGAGCACGCAGGACTCCCAGTTGGCCAGGACGCCACGCCGCGCTCTGCCCTGGCCTTCGGGAGGCTGCGCCACACGCGAGGTGGGAGGAAGGGTGCCCACTGTCGGGAGCCAGGCCCTCGCTCACTCGCCTCCTCGCGCACAGGGTGCCAAGCAAGGCCGGGTCACTGACCGGATGTCCCGCAGACTGCGGACTCAGCACTTCCTACTCGTCTTCAGGAGTTACAAAAAAAAAAAAAAAAAAAAGTCACAGACCTTCTGGCTCTTGGGCCTCAGGTGAGGATTTCTGCAGGTGACGCGTGTCTTTCTCTCACAAGTTAACTGGACATAGGCCAGACTATAGCACCAGCTCCATCCCCTCACCCCCACCCATCTGCCCACCACCCATGGCATCTACGTGGTCACGGAGCACACACTGCGCCTGCCCCAACACTGTGTATCGATTCACCTCCGTAAGTCCCACAGTCACCTGGGGGCTGAGTCACAGATGCTGGAAAACTTCAAGTCTCAGGTAGTAGTAAGTCTTAATTCTTAGATTCCGGAAATTTCCGGAATGCTCTCGGGTGTTTTGGGAGTAGACAAAACCAAGAGACTGACCTCTGGGTCACTCCTATCTAGACACCGCCCCTTCGCCTGGTTCCGCTCTGGCCTTTCTCCCTGTGCGACACTGCAGCTTCAATACTTGCCCGGTGTAAAGACCATACTCTAAAAATGAGTGAGTGGCAATGGGGCCATATAGTGGAATATTATACAGCCATGAAAAGTAACAATACATGCGCTACTGTATAGATGACAGTTGTGCTGAGGGAAAAGACTGTTCACAGAAGACAACATTCCCCCATGCTTCCCTTCATATGAAACGCTGAGGACAAGCAATTCCAGAGATAGAAAGGACGTTATTAGTCACCAGGGGCTCATGGCGGGAGACAACTGAGTGCCTGCAGGGGAGTGAGCTGTCCTAGGATTAGACAGTAGTGATGGTCGCACAATTTAGCAACGAGATAAAAACCACCTTGGCATTCCAATGGGATGAGTTTTGTAGGATAGGAATTATTTTAAAATAATTGGAAAGTTATTAGAACACACCAACCATTATAACACCACTGCTACTGCAGGTGTTACTGCGCCTGCCCCACCTGGCCCGGGGAACCTGGCGGGCAGGCAGTGCTGGCGCTCTCCCCACTGTGGGGACAAGAGCCTCTCCAGGGGAACACGACTGGGGTCCGACGCCCGGCCGAGCGCTCCTTCCTCCGCGCCAGCCTCAGTGGTGCAGGGCTCCGTGTCTTCCCACGGGCCAGGGGGGTGGTGGGACAACCTGGAGCGGAGTCGGTGTGTGGGTGGCAGAGGGAGGCGGGGCCTTTGGGACCAGACGTGGGTGGCGGAAATGGGGCTCTGGGATCAGGAACCACAGAGCGTCCTCTCTGCAGAGAGCACAGCTTCTCCTCCTCCTCCTTCTCTCTGTGTTCATTTCCTTTGGGTTCTCTGGGTCTAACAGTTGCAATGGAAGGAACACGGGGACCCGGAGCGTCAATCCAGGGTGGGGCAGGAAATGTGAGGGAGGACAGATTTATTGCAGCACATGGCTGTAGAGGGTTCAGTCCACGGAAGAGTTCCCTTGGTGTCCAAACATGCCTGTGACTCACCCCGGCGAGACAGCTCCAAGGAGCCCCAGCGATGGCCAGGGGCCTTCGACACATTGTTCCTTGAGATTTATGGAATGGCACAATCTCAGCCGACCCCACCACTTTCCAGAGAGGCAGCCTCGACGGAGAAACTACCTCTCACCGAAGGTTAGGACCCAACTCTGCGGCTGGCACTTTCCTCCGTCCTCCTCATCACACTTCGTACATAACATCTATAGTTATATTTTTTCTGGTCTTTAAAATAATATTTGATTAACACAGTAATGGTACATGCTCAAGTGAGACCGTGTGATGATTGATACATAGGCTCCCTGTGTAACGATCAAATCAAGATACATGGTAGATCCATCACGCCATCATTTACTGTTTCTTTGTGTTGGGGACATTCAAAATCCTCTCTCCCAGTTATGTCAAAGTTTATAATGAACCACCGTTAACTATACTGTGTTAGTCAGTTTCCCATCGGTTTAACAAAATACTCAGCACCTGCATCTCAGAGGAGGACGGATCTATTGTGGCGCATGGTTGTAGAGGGTTCAGTCCGTGGACGAGTGGCTCCATTGTTTTGAGGCACACGGCAGAGTGGAAATGTCACGGCAGAAGGGTGTGGTGGAGAAAAGGTGCTCCAGGAGACAGAGAGGGTGAGGGGCCTGAGAGGAAGAGGTGAGGGACAAGAGAGTCTCCAGGTTACAGGCCATGACCCACTCCATTCAGCCAGGTCCCTCCTCCTGAGTCTCTTCCCATCACCTACCAAAAGGCCATCAAATCATGGTCCCCTCTATGGACTAATCCACGATCCAGTCACCTCCTGAAAGCCCCACCTCTGAGCACATTTTGGGAGACAGTCGATCTAAACCAGGACGTGTCGCCACCCACTTTTCTTAGACACTAAAACTTGATCGTTCTAGCTAACTACGCGTTCGGACCTGTCCGCCAGCCCTTCTCTGTGTCTCCGGTCTCGGCCTCTGGTAATCATCATTCTACGCTCTCCTTCTGTGAGATCAACGTTGATCTTTAGGTTTCACATCTGGATGAGAACACGCGGCATGTGTCTCTGCTTGACTCGTCCACCCTGCCACGTCCTCCAGGCTCGTCCACGCTGCCGCAGGACTTTTGTTCTTTTTATGGCTGAATAACATTCCATCGCGCGTAGATGCCGCCCTTTTTTGTCCATTTGTCTGCTGGTGAGCACTTGGGTTGGTTCTGAATCTGGGCTCTGGCGAATAGAGTGGGAGTGCTGCTGTTTCTTTGATGTATGGTTTCTCTCTCTTGCTCTGGATTTATTCACAGTCATGGGATTGTTGCGTCGCTGGGTGGGAAGAAATGCTGAGAAAGGGAATTCTTCCTCACTGCGTACGGGAGTGTAAATTAGCAGGAGCCTCGGTGGGAAACTGCATTAAGAATAGAATTAGCCGAGGATCTAGCGATCTGGCTCCCGAGTACACGCTGGAAGGAAATGAAGTCACTGTGCTGAAGAGGCGAATGTGTGCCCGTTCGTCACAGGGCCGTCCGCGTCGGTCGAGATGGAGAGTGAACCTACGTGTCTGTCGGTGCATCACGGAGGAAGAAAAGGCGGCGTCCACACAAATCCGGTCAGTCGTGACAGCGCGGTGAGCCCGGAGGACATTATATTAAGTGACATAAGCCAGGCACGGAGAGGCAGGAACGCATGATCTAACTCCCCCGTGGAGTCTGAGTGAGGCCCGGGAAGCAGAGTGGAGCAGCTCACTGGGGCAGGGCTGGGGACGTGCTGGGTCAGGGCCTGGGCCTCAGGCGAGAGGAGGCAGGGGTCCTGGAGAGCCTTAGCCACACGGCAACCGCAGCGCACACGTGACACAGGCCAGTAAGTACACACGGAAGGCGACAGGGGTGGAGTAGATGGACTCGTTGACTACGTGACGGCCTGTATATCAAACACTGCCTGGGATTCAGCTCAAGTGGTACTGCACCTAGTTTGAGAGCACGAGGGCCTGAGTTTGACCCCCGGTACAGCAAAAATAAAAATAAATAAAATCCTGGGCCAGATTTAGCTCAGTGGTTCTGGTGTCTGCCTGGCAAGCACAAGGTCTCGAGTTCATCCCTGGTACCACATACCACAGAGCCGGGTGTGGTGGCTACACCTGTCATCCCAGCACTCGGGAGGCAGAGGCGGGAGGATTGCTGTGAGTTCGAGGCCTGCCTGGGCTACATAGTGAGCTCAGGGCCAGCCTGAACTACAAAGCGAGACCCTGCCCCCCCCCAAAAGAATCGAAACATAAGCTATAAACACCATGCAACATGTTATAAATAAATAAAAACAGTGTTTCATTTGCAAATTAAAGAGGTGATTTAACCGTTTGAATGTAAAGGTGGAAGTTGTGAAGCCACTGGTTGTGTGGAGGAAGTTCCTATTTTAATTTGAGACAGGGTGTCACTAAGTAGGCCAGGCTGGCCTTGAACTCACGGGGATCCTGCTGCCTTGGCCTCCTGAGTGTTGAGATGCAAGTGTGCACCGTAGTGCCCAGCTGGAAGTTCCAATATTGGCCTGTTTTGCTATTTTGTTGAGCACTTACTACATTCAGGGATTGTTGGGCTTTTTCAACACAGGCCCCATTTCTGCAGTACTAGAGGACAAACGTTCTGATTTGTTTGCTCTCTGCCACTCTGACGAAACACCTGAGAGGATCAGTTTGAAAGGAAGGTGGTCCGAGTTCGATCCCTGGTACCACAAAAAAAAGAAAAAAAAAAAAAAGGAAGGAGATTACTTGGGGCTCACAGTTCCAGTGGGTTCAGTCCTGGTGTTGCTTGGCCCTATAGCGGCCCAGTCCATGGTCATAGGAGCATGAGGTGGATAAACACATCGTGGTGGCCCGGAAGCCAAGAGAGGATAGAAGGGACTGGGGTCCTTGAATACCCTTCCAGGCTCTGCCCACCCAGTGACCTCACTTCCTGTCTCTGGGCTCCACCTCCTACAGCCTCCACCTCCCACTAGACCTCAGGCTGAGGACCAAGCCTTCAACACAAGGATCTTTTTGGTGGACACTTAAGACCTAATCTTTAGCAGGTCCCATTTCACAGACCAGGAAACTGAGGCTCAGAAGGTTGACATAACTTATCCGCTCTTGGGAGGGTATGAGCCCAATCCATCTGATCCTGGAATGCTCTCTCTCTCTCCCTCTCTCTCTCCTCTCTCTCTGACCCCCTCATGGTGTTGGGGTTCAACCCAGGGCCATGCCTATGCACAGCAAGCACTCTACCACTGAGCTGTACCACAGAGTACTGCTCCACTGAGAACTTTGTGTTCCCATGAAAATCCTGCTTCATGAACGAGAAAGGAGTCAAACCAACCTCACCCTCACGTCTACACACAGGAGCCCAGGATGGGTGGCCTAGAAGGCCCCACGGCCTGGAGCTGCACCCTCCGCGGCCTCCCCAGCAGCCTGCTTCCTCAAGCGGCTTTCCAGCACCGTCCTCTGTTCCTGCGGCCTGGAACACCTGGTCCCACAGGCTCACGCCCACTCGTCCCTCAGGCTGGACCGGGATGTCGCCTCCTCCAGAAAGCCATGAGGACTGCGTCAGACTGGGCCTGGCTTCCTCGCTCTGTTTCCTGTGGGCCTCGGTCCCCTGTCCTGGGATGCACCGTGCTGTCACCCTCCTGGCTCGGCTGCCTGTCCCAGGCCAGGAGCCCCTCGAAGGCAGGGACTGTCTGCCTGGTTCGCCTTTGTCTCCCTAGTTCCCAGCACAGCAGCTGAGGGACGGAAGGCTCAGCTGATCCTTGAATAAACAAATAAGATACTTCAAGGTAGACAGAGCAGCTACTGAGCGCTCGCTTGGGATCAAGTGTCTGACACTGATCAGCTCACTGAATTCTAACCACCTTAGGCGCCGAAATGGTCACCATCATCTCCTCTGTATTTATTATTATCATTTTGTGATGCTGAGGATTGAACTCGGGACTTTCACACTGAGCTCCACCCAGCCCTTTTTTATTTCGAGACAGGACTTGCTGAGTTTCCATGTTCCCCAGGCTGGGCTCAAACAAAAAGTGCTGAGATTACAGACATCGGGCAGGCACCCTGCCTCTGCCATCATTTCCCCCGTGCCAAAGCTGGGAAACTGAGGCACAGAGAGGGTAACACTTCCGGATTCAGTTAGTCCTGGAGAAACAGAGATTCGAATCCAGATCACCTGAGTCTGGCATCTCTGACATCAACCTGTTTCTAAGACACAAGGAGGGCCACGAACTTAGCAGGAGACAAACTCCGGGCGTAAGGACCAACGTATAATTAGATTGGATTAGTCAAGTGAGTGAGTGCACTTAGAAAGAAGCGAGCTAAAATTAAATCCCTTAAAGTGCTCAAAAGCAGGTAAAATCGGGGCCACAGCAGCTGATGTCGGCAGGTGGGCCGGGCTCTGGCTGCCGCTCTGTCTGGTGTGAATTAGCTGCTGGGTCTGCAGAACCCCAGAGCGTTCGCAGCGTCACCCCCAGCCTGGTATCTGCAAGCTGTAACCTTTTATCATCTCCTTGCTCCTCTTCCTTTCCTTTCCTTCCCTCCCTCCTCCCTTCCTTCCTCCTTCCCTCTCTTTCTCTCTCTCTTGCTCTTTCCTTTCCTTTCTCATTTCAGTCTCTTTTTTCCCCTTTCTTAATTATCTCAAATTTCCACTTCATGCCACAGAAATGCAAAGGCTGCCCTGTCCCTGCTACAGCAACTTGTAGCCGCTGACATCTTTCCAGTCCACACCAGGTGCCACAAACGGGGACCCTCTGCACCCCACCATGGGCAGGCCTAGCCGGGGAGCGGTTCCATGTTTCCCAGCCCCCGCCTGGCCCAGGGGCTCGAACCTCCGCCATCTCTCCGGGCACACAGGGTGACATGGCCCCTGCAGGTGTTTCCAGCCTCTTACCTCGTTTTCCCCTCAACTCTGACCTGCAATTTGTCCTCCCTCCCTTTTCTCCCCTCCTCCACCCTCTTCATCGCCTCCTCCTCTTTTTTCCTTCTCCTCTTTCTCTTTCTCCTTCCTCTTCTTGAGTCAGGCTGGATTCAAATTTGCCATCCTCCTGCCTCAGCCTCCTAGAGTCTTCTCCTTGGCAGAGTGTGGGGGCAGCATGACGAGGGAGGAGCGCTGACCAGCCTGGGAGGACCCAGGAGTGAGACTTAGCGGCCCCTGCAGTGAGGCGGAGCCAGCGGGTGTGTGCAGAGGGAGGTGCCCGCCCCGGGGCTCCTCTCCCTGCCCTAGCTTCGCGGCACCGGGGTGTCGCCCGTCTGTCCCCAGAGCTGTCCCTCAGGTGTCACGGCAGGACGGGCGAGGGGGAGAGGCCCAGGCACAGGGCAGCTCGTCCGGGTGGGTGGCCAGCGCCTCGTGCTTCGGTGACAGTGTCTGGGGCACCTGCGGGATCGGGGCTGGAGCCCGCGGCTGGGGACTCACGGTCTCGGGGCCGACACCTGCCGGGAAGCGGCTTCCGGTGCAGATGGAGGCCAGTCTCGGGCCTCCCCTTCCGCATCTTCTCAGCGGTTTTCCCACTGCGCTACATCACCAGTCCTTTTTCTCGTCTTTCTGTCGAGGAAGGGCCTCAGCAGGGCCCCAAATCGCCCAGGCAGGACTCGGGCTTGTAATCCTCTTGCCTCAGCCTCCCCGAGGGCCGGGACCGCAGGCGTGCGCGCTGGCTTCCCAGCAGCTCTTGACAAAGTCCATTTCCCTCCGCCTCAGGCGCGTGGCTTCCGGGACATCACGCCCTTGGGTTCGCTCCTTCTCCCCTGGCGGCCCCTGCCGCTCCTTTCCGGAGTCTGTCCCAGAGATAAATGGGGGAGCATCCCTGGGCCTGCCTGCGCCCGGCCCCGGGCTGTCTGCGCTCTTTCCTGGGGCGCTGTCTGCACTCCCGGCCGGCTGGGGTCGCAGACAGTCTCCAGGGACATCTCCCAACCGTCTAGAGCTTTCCGGCCCCAGGCTCTGCCCTCGGGGCGCCTTAGAGAGTCCCCAGACCCAAGCCAGGCTGGGACCGGAGCTGCCGGCCTCCGCCTCCGCCTCCGCCTCCGGCTCCTGGGGCGCAGCAGGCTGCTCAGGCCCCGCCCCTGAGCTGTCCCCTCCCCCTCCCCTCCCCTTTCCACCCACCCACTCGCAGTGCAGAGCTGCCTTAACGAGGGGCGCCGACGCCGGGCGCCCACTGCCACCCAGACTTGCCACATCGGCTGTGGCCCGCTGTCTTACCTGCTGTCCTCCAGTCAAATCATCTCTCACAAGCAGACATCGCATCTTTTTGCTCCCCCGCTTGAACCTCTCAGATCGCGTCCCGCGTTCATGCCGTGCAGCCCCCCTGGAGGCCAGACCCCTTGTGTATCCCTGACCCTGCCGTCCAGCCTGCGTCTCAACAGTTCTGCCTCTTGGCCTGGTCCTGACCATGTGCCTCCTCGGTGTTCTGTGGCCTGTCCAAATTCTCTCCCTTCTTGGCCTCAGGACCTTTGCACGGGCCGTTCTCCTGCCTGGATGACACTTCCCACGTGCCCCCCAGGCTCGATCGTCTCTGCCCAGATCACTTCTCCACAGCTGCAGCAAGCGCAAGGCCGCTCCGCCGGCTTCTCCGAACAGCCAGCACTGCGCCTCCGGCTCGGACCGGTCCCGGCCAGCTCCAGCCCTCCCGGCTGCGGCGCTCGTGTCCACGTTCAGTCCAGCCGCGTACCTCGTGCTCCTTCCGTGCTTCTGTCTCCTTCCTGATCGCGAGCTAGACTGTGCGGACTATCCTGCCCCGCCCCCTCCCGGCGCCTAGCACCACGTCTGACGCACGATTGGTGCTTGGTATCAGGTGGCGTTCACTTGAGGAACTGAGTTCATGCAGCCACGCGCGCACACACAGGGTTTACCAGGCAGGCTCGCAAGGGCCGCCTGTAGAACAGTGAAGGCTGCAGAGCCTGCGGCGTGCGCATCAGAAAGCCGGAGGGAAAACCGAGGAGCCTGCCCTGGGACTGGAGATGCGGGTCCAGCCTAAGGCGATGGCGACGTTGGAAGCTCCGCAGAAGGAGGAAGGGGGAGACTTCCTTTCTCCTCCCTCCTCATTCCATTCAGGCTACAAGCCTATTGGTTGGTGCCAGCAGGCTGGGTCTTCCCTCCTCCGTTTCAGTACCAACACACCCAGAGCCGCGCCCCACTCGTCTTCAGTCCATTCAAGTCAACGGCACAGTAGAGGGCCACAGGGCTCCCCCCAAAATTAGTTAGATGACTAAACAAATCAACTATCTGCCAAGGCCAGACTGAGAGGATGAGAGACTCAAACAGTGAATGTTTGTCGAATGAATAAATGCGAGGTGATTGTGTTTGCCCTTTCCGACTCTGAGTTCTCTGCAGGCACGTCTTGAGCTCGCTCCTTTTGGTCTTTCTCATAAGCTTTAATAAGCTTCGTCGCCTCAGGCAAATTTCCTAGCATCTTCGGGCTTCGGTTCCCTTAAGAGGGACTCATAAAGAGGTCCCTGCCATAGGTCCCTGGAGGATTAAATGAATTAATGTTTGTGAAGCTCCTGGAACTTTGGCTGTCACGAAGTAAGTGCTCACAAAACATTAGCTATTAGGCTCTCTCCATCCGGGGTTTAGACCTACCGGGTACTCTGAGGTACAGAAGAGTCGAGCAGACCAGAGTTAGCGCGAGCTCAGCCCAAAGAAGCCTATTCACGGGGCCTTTTGCGGGGTTTCGTCAGATAACGCGAATCGAAGGGGAAACCACAGTGTGCCGTCAGCTCCTGCGGAGTCTGTGGTCCACGAAACCTCAGAGCTTTCTTCCCAAACCCTACTGCTTGGCCTGGGAGCCCTCATCCTGTATTTGTGGATTTCGCTTTATTTCTTGTGGTCTTTTGCTTTCTTTTCTGTTCCGGATTATAAAAGTAATATATGCCCACTGTGGAAAGTTTACAATGAGCATAAAATTACAAAGAGCAGGAAAAAAAGCAGGTTACAAATCAGCATGAATGGTTTGAACCACTTGCGTAAAATGTTTTTATATATTTATAAAGGGACACAGGGGCAGACAGGAAGAGAGAGGAGAGAGAGAGGGAGAGAGAGAGACAGGGAGGGAGAAGGATGCTTAAAAGATTTGCTAAACCATTTGTGGGGCTGTTTTCCGTGTGGCCTCCTGCCAAGTGCCTCTCGCTCTCTTTCTGTATTTTTTCCTGGATGTTGTTCAAATTTTCCTAAAAAATATATCTCACCTTTTTTCAAAAATAAATGTTTAGGGGGCTGGAGATTTAGCTCAGTGGTTCTGGCGCCTGCCTCACAAGCGCAAGGTCCTGAGCTCGATCCCTAGTAACCACATATAATGCTGGCCGTGGAGACACGCCCACCAACCATCAACACCGAATACCACAGTGCCGGACGTGGTGGCTCACGCCTGTCATCCCAGCACTCGGGAGGCAGAGGCAGGAGGATTGCTGAGTTCGCGGCAGCTTGCCTGGGCACCATAGTGAGCTCAGGGCCAGCCTGAACTACAAAGCGAGACCCTGTCTCCAATACATACATACATACATACATACATACATACATACATACATACATAAATGTTTAGTGACCATTTTAAAATGGAAATCAGATAGTGCGGCTCCTCCACTTCCAATGCTTTATGGGTTCCTTGTTCAGTCTAGAGAGCCTGGGATCTGCCGAGGCCAGCCTGTCCTCTCTCCTGGCCTGCTTTACGGGTCTCAGGGTGGCCACCAGCATCTCGGAGCACCGCTCTTTATAGCCTGTGAGTCTTCCCCGTGCCCCCTTTAACATAACGAACCGCAGGGCGGAGCGCTACACTGCCGTCTCCTCCTGGAACCTCAGCCTTCCGGCCTCCGAGAGCGACGTGTGCCCTGGGGAAGGTTCTCCGAGATGAGCGAATCCAGTAAATGAGCGGGTGCAGAAAAGTGAAAAGAAAAATGCAAAGACAAGTCTTTCATAATCCCACTGCCCAGAGATTGTCACGTGGTCTATTTCCATTCCATCTTTTCCCTCTCTTACACAAGAAGGTAGTTGAAAATACAGTGAGTACCCTTTTTTTTTTCTCTTAACCTGGTTGTAATAGTATAAGCGTTTTTCCAGGTATTAAGAGGATATTATTCTTCTCAAATGAATGGTAGCTGTTCTCAGCCGGGGTGATTTTCCTCCTGGGAGACGGGTGGCACATTCCAGGGACATTGGTGACTGTCACAGCAGGTGAGAGTGGCGTTTCTGCTGGCTGCGATCATCTGCGATGCTCAGGACAGAACCCGCCAGACTCTAGCCCAGAGGTCACCCGCGCCGAGACTTCCAGATTGTTTAACATCCTCCCGCTGAAATGGAATTGCGTCCAGCGTCTCACTAACATGAATTGTTCCCAGTGTTTCACTAATATGGATAGTGCAACCAGTCATTTCAGGCATACATCTCTGCCACATCTATGATTTCCTCGTGGGTAAATCGCTTGATCCTTCCGGTCAGGGGAAGGAGGACACGGACTGTGGCCGAACTTCCTGCTGTCTCTTTCGGGAAAGAGTCCAGCCGCTCCGGGCGCTCGGTCCCTGCCGCCTGTGCAGCAATGCCCGCTGCGAGTCACGTCGGGGACCCTCTCCAGACCTTCCTGACGAGGGTGCTCCTGTGGTGGGGGCTCCCCGGAGGGACGTGGCCTGTCTGAGACGTCAGACCCTGGCTCTGGAGGAGTGTGGCAAAGCACGGAGCCTAAACACCGCGTGCCATGGCATAGGAGGGAGGAGACGCAGGCAGGGCGCTACTGTCTTGTATATTTCTTCCCTGTGTGCCCCTAGCTCGACCTACGCCAGCGAAGCCCCCACTGCGAGAAGGAGCCGAGACCCTCTAGGGGAAGCTCTCAGGGCTTCGGACAGTTTCCCTCGCTAGAGGCGTCACTGAGGCTGGAGGTGCCGCCGGAAGTGTCCACGTGCACCCTCCACACGGGAGAAACTGCCACACTCATCCGCGGGGTCCCCTGAGCCCCTGCGGTGGCCCGGCAGTGCCCTGTGTACTGCACACAGAGCTCAGAGGCACCTGGGTTTCGGCCTGGGGCGGGGTCACACCAACTGTGTAAAACAGGATATCAGAAAGGACTCGTGTTTGAAAGGAAAATACACAGAAAACAGTGGAAGGTCAGACGGGACCGTCTGGGGGGAGCTCTCTGGAGAGGGAGTTTGAACGTGTGGCCTGAACCCAGGGCGTGTCTGGAAGAACACAGCGCGTGCAAAGGCCCAGAGGCAGGAATGTGACAGACGAGGGGGAGGCGCGGAGAGGAGGCAGGTACGGCGGGTGGGAAAGGAGAAAGGGGGAGCTGAGGGGCGGAGGGCAGAGAGCCGGGTGGCAGCCACCGGAGGAGCCTCGCTCCCCTGGAGCTCTGAGCAGGGTGGGAAAGGGGCCCGTGTTCGCTCCTCAGAAGGGTCCCTGGGGGTGCAGCCGGGAAGCCGGCGTGCGAGGGGCTGAGGGGGTGCAGGCAGCTCCCCCGGAGATGGAGCTGATGGATTTGCTAAACGATGTATCACGCAAAGCACAAGGACAAGGGCAGAGGCGTCGGCAGCGTGGGTGTCTCCTGAGTGTGCCGGAGACAGCCAAGCCCGGACAGCCCCAGGTTCCGAATACTCCTGCCTTTGTGCTGTGCACACTCTGGCTGCTCACACTGCGGTGAGCCCAGCTCAGGCCCTGTCCCCCAGGAGCGCCCAGGCCTGCAGGGGAACCGTGTATTCACGAACGTGTAAGAGACGTCGCCGAGGCCACACGTCGGCCGACAGGG
>PVIC010021232.1:0-28798 GCA_004025085.1 Thryonomys swinderianus
AAAAAAAAAAAAAAAAAAAAAAAAAAAAAAAAAAAAAAAAAAAAAAGAAAATGTAGTATTAGTGCAAGAATAGTAAAATAATGAAACAGAGTTAAAAATCCAGAAACATTCCAGTGAATATATGAGCTTTTAATTTCTGTCCAAGATGCTATTGCAGGACAGTGAGAAAAGGAAAATCTTCTTAATAAATACTTCAGGTCAATTGAATATCCACATGGGAGAAAATAAAATTCGATTCCTACCTAACAGTAAGTACAAAATATAAAACATTTGAAAAAACAGAATGTTTTGAGATAAGGAAGGGTTTCACACAGCATCGCCAAGAGGTTTACAAAAGTGGCTACACTGATAGCAAAGATTTCTGTTAGTCAAAACATAATTTTACATAAATGATATTCTTCTCTGAATGGCTTTTTCTTTTCACTGAAAATTATGCTGTGAGAATTATCCCTAATAATGATATTTAGTATTCTGTACATGGCTACCAGGACAAGTTTCTTTTCTATGAAAATGGACAAAACTCAATTCACTGATGGTTAATATCAAGGTAGTTACTAGTAGGAAAATTGAGGATAATTTTTGGAAGGGGAGCCTAGAAGCCCTCTATGTTGCTGGTGGTCTTCTGTTTCTTATCATGGGAGACAGTTACAGGAATATGATTATTTGTAGGTACGTCATTGAGTACACAAATATGATATGCCTGCTTTTCTGTATACATATTTTATTTCAGTAAATTATTTTTTCTGGTGCTGGTGATCAAACTCAGGACCTTGTACTTGCCAGGTGATTGTAGCACCAGTGAGCTACATCCCTGGGCCTAATAAAACATTTTTTAAAGTTTTCTTTCCTAGTAATAAATGGATTGGCTCCATTTCTCCCATGAGGCCCCCCATTTGTTCCCTTTTGGTCAATTGCCATCTCATCAGGAAACTTTAAACATTCTTAGTGGCCACCTAACTGCTAGATTCACACATATTGTCACATTTAATCTTCACAACATTTCTGTATATAAGAAAGTTACAAGTAACAAAACCCAGAGAGATTAATGAACTGTTCAAAGTCAAAAATCAAGCAAACAGCAAGAGTTAAGGTCAAGATTAGAGGTTTCTGCTCCATTGCATCATGCTTTCAGATTTCAAAAATTGAAAATAGAAAATTCTAACACTAACTCACTTGGCTACTTGATTGATCTGGCTTTTTTTAAATGATGCTATAAGAAAAAGAAATGTCTGAGGAAAATGAAAAGATTCAGCGTTCTTTTTAATATACCCGACATGAATTACCAGTACTTTCAAGTATGTAAAGCTTTTGTACAAAGTGGATGTAGGAAAAAATAGGCATGGATTGACCTGAAATCATAGCTTAGTCTGTTGGCTTTTGAGTTTCCTTAAAAAGTTTCTTAACTTGTCTGAGTTATTAATTCACTTATCTGCAAAAAACAACTAATAATACCCATCGATAGTAAGTGAAAGGAATTTCATGAAGTCAGTCAAAATTGTAGAAGGCGGCAATCAGGCTACAAACCCTAAGGACAAAAGGGATTAAGTTTATAATGAGAAAGACTAGCTGAGGGCTGAGCTGTGTAAAACCAGGTGGGCTCCGGGATGGAGGGTTAGCTCAGTGGTTCTGGTGGCTGCCTTGCAAGCGTAAGATCCTGAGTTCGATCCCAGTAACCACATACAATGCTGGGCGTGGTGACTCACACCCACCAGCAATCAATACCACATACCACAGTGCCGGGCGTGGTGGCTCACGCCTGTCATCCCAGCACTCGGGAGGCAGAGGCAGGAGGATTGCTGAGTTCCAGGCTTGCCTGGGCTAGAAGTTCCTCAACTGTTGTCAGCTGTGGTGAAGCAACTTCCAGATACTAGAGGAAGTGCCTGAGGAAGGTTCAGTAGCCAATCAAATGCCAATTAAATCAGCCAGATACCACCTTTTGTCACTTAAGTCAAGTGTGAGACTACAAACAGATACAATCTTTTCAGAAAGTTATTTGATTAGCATATTGGAATGAAAATGTACAGGTGTTTAGAATTTCATATACTCAACCACAGTAGGAACACTGTAGAATCACCTTCTAGAAATCCGTAGAAAATATTGGTTGCATATTTGACCACATTTATGACTGAGGAGACCACAGTGTCATCTACAGTGGCATAGTCTTGAAGGCATTTAAATGTTCAAGCACAAGAGTATGGCTGGATTATCAAGTATATCCTAACATGAGGCTGTCACTCAATTGGATGAAATGTTTCATGCAGACATTTTAGTAAGATGAAGGGATGTTTGAAAAGAGAAAAAAAGAAACATGGAGCTATATGCATTGGAAACAAAACTGTCCTTATCAGTAGATGAGGGATCAGCAAAATATTGGATATAGATCCAACCGAATGTTGATAACCTTAAAAGAAATGAAATTCTACTTTATTCTAAAACATGAAAAGACCTTGAAAACATTACACAAAATGAAATAAGACAGATACAAAAGGACAAATTCTGTATACTTCATTGTATAAGGTATCTAGAAAAGGTAAATTCATAGAGACAGATAGTGGAATAGAGGTTACCGGGGCCCAAGGGAAGCCTGGACTGGAGAATTATCCTTTCCGTGTGGGTACAGTACTTCAATTTGGGATGAGGAAAAAGTTCTGGGAGAGGAGATTACTAGAGGCTACACAGCATTCCAAATATACCATATGCTACTAAATTGTTCATTTGAATGTGATTCAAATGGTAACTTTTATGTTACACATATTTTACCACAGTAAAAGAAAAATGCATGGGAAAAAACTGTGTGCACAATTTTTACCAAAATGCTTACTTTGAAAAGTGAAGAACAAAGTGTTATTAGATGCTAAGATATAAGTGGTAACTACTGATTTATTCATTCAAAACAAGAGAATTATGTCAAGCACCTCCTTTCGCCGCTTACTCTGTGGGGTCTGGGTGTAGAGCTCGGTAAACAAAGCAAATGTGCCTCACTTTAGTGGAGGGTTAACTGACCCTGAGATTACAGAAAACACTTTCCTTTGGCCCCTCTTTATGTTTCATAAATCCTTTTAAATGAGCATACTCTTTTATATTTGGAAAAACAAGTGGCAGAAGGGAGGCAATGATAAAAACAATATGGGCCTGAGATGGCATTCATTTTCCTCCTGCTCTCAAATGTAGCACACACAAACTAGCCACCTAGAGAGAACCGGCCTGCCGGGGATGGTGGAGGGGCAGTACTTAAGGATAGGACGGTCCTGTGGCACCTACCCACGCCATCCTGCTGCTCTGCTTGGTACTTCGGGTTTTCCAGCCTGTGGAGGCATCTGCAGGTAACTGTGTCACAGCAAGGTGTCCCCCTGTCACTCTGACCCTTCAGTGGCAGCTGCATCACGTTCAAAAGACAAGAAACTTGTCTGCCACAACACCAGGGCTTTGTTCCTTTAAAATCTGTCCTGAATAAGTCATAAATAATTGTGTTTACCTCGTTCTACTTCCAATAGGCCCTTAAGACCCTTCTATAGACTCACAAAATTGATTTGAAAATATCAGGCCAGGAATCATAAAGGCCCTTGACTCAGCACCTTGCCTCTAAGAAACTGCTGCTAATTTTGGGATCCTCTTACAGCACGATGGAACTGAGAATAATTTTAGAACTCAGCAATGTCAGATATTGCCAGTGGCCGAATTTCTACATTCTCTTTCTATATTCAAATAATTGGCCCTGTATTTTCATTCAGTCTTGTCTACTCTTAAGTGGAATTAGGGGAGGGAATGTGCCCCCACAGGAACATAACTCTGGTTTTTCCCTCATGGCGCAGAGAGCACCCCACTTGCTCTGTGGGGAGTGACTCAGACCCTAAAGACATGTCTGGCCTCACAGTATCATTCACACTGTAGCAGGCTGGCATGATGCAATTCCTGAATCAGGGTGAAACCCCCTGTCATTCTATCACACCTTTGGCTTGGAGATCTCTGTCTGTCACAAACTTCTCTCATCACTGAGCACAGCTTTCAGAGATGTGACCATCTGAATTTTAGACTAAGTTGCCTAAAGCCTGATGACAGGTTTAGTTCTAGCTGCTCAGTGAGTTTTTTACTTGGGTGCACATGACAAATGAGTAAAACCAGCTTTGATGGCTTCATTTTAATCTTATTCTCAGGATATTTTATCTCTACCCCCACCCCACTCCAATGGCCATTTCTCCTTTTCTATTTCTTTTCATCTCTTTCTTCCCAAATTACTAATTGTCAGCTCTTCTCACTGTCAGTTGCACTACAACTTCCTATTCCTGTCTGTTCATGACTTAGTACGTTCAGCTCAGGAAGTCAGTGTGGTGTGCTTGTTACAAAGCACAAGTTGCCCAAGCGCAAGTCCTGATTCTAGCACCCGGTGGCTGTAGCATCTTTGTGCCTCAGTGTCCTCATTTATAAGTTGAGGCTAATAAACTCTATTGTAGGATTATAGCATGAAGGTAAAATGCATAAAGCACATAGCACAGAATCTGGCTGTCATAGAAGGGTTTGACAAATGTTCATTTTTGATAGTTCCTTAAATTCAGATTGTAACATAAACTAAATAGAAAATCCTCTCTCCTCCCTCTCTCTCTCTCTCTCTCTCTCTCTCTCTCTCTCTCTCTCTCTCTCTCTCTCTCTCTCTCCTCCCCCCATGCATATTTGTATGCTAGGACTGAACCCAGGAAACCAGGACTTTGCACATGCTAGACAGGGTCTTTACTGTTCAGCTACATGCCCAGCCCTTTTTTTTATGTTTTGAGACAGTCTCACCGCACTCCCCAAATTGGCCTCAAAGTCACTATATAGTCCATGCTGGCTTCTAACTTCCAATCCCCCTGCCTCAGCCTGTCAGGTGGGATTCCAGGCATGCACCACCATGCCCAGCAACAACTCTTTCTTAAAACCTCTACCCAGTTCTAGACTTCCTCAAATGATGAGTAAGTACAGACTTAACCTGTGAAGGGACATTGGGAGAATAGGTAGTGTGCACCAGAAAAGGGGTAATTAAGAAGTATCAAGAGCCCCTCTTGCCCAGAACCTTCCAAATCAGGGAGCCCTCCCACGTGCCTCACTGAACCCCCTCTACCTTCTGGAAGGTGACGGTTTGCTCAAAGAGTAAACATGACCAAGCCATAAGTTCAGTGAAATTCAGTATCCCTAATCATCAGCTGTCCTAGTCTCTCTTTATTTATAAATTTATATATTAATTAATTTTGTTATTCCTATTGCTGAGAATTGAACCCAGGACCTTGCACATACTAGGCAAGATTTCTATCCCTGAGCTATGCCTCCAGCCTCTCTTTAAAAAAAGATTTTTTATTAGTAGTACACGTTTGTAGTACATCATGTTTACATTCCTTATGTGGAGTTGGTACATATATATAACACATTCCAAATCCTTTTAAATTCCCTTTCCTTCCCCACCCTCCCATCTTTTTTTTTTTTTTTTTTTTTTTTGTGGTACCAGGGATTGAACTCGGGCCCTTGTGCGTCCAAGGTTGGCACAGTACCACTTGAGCTAAATCCCCAGCCCCCTTCCATCTCTTGATCTCCTTCCCATTTAAGAAAGATCTACCTTCCTACTTTCTATTAGATAATAGAAAATCTTTTATCTTTCTCTTTATTTATAATTTCAATTTTCATATAAAGGGCATCATGTGGCATTTAAGCTTTGTGTCTCACTTATTTCACTTCATGTTATGGTTGCAAGGTGCATCCATTTTCCTACAAATGACTCAAATTTATCCTTTTTTACGGTAGAGTAGTTCTCTATTGTGTGTAAAGAGTTCTATTCATTATTTTTAAATCATAGCCTGTGTGATGTTGTTTAAAAATCACCTTTTAGAAAATTGTGTAAATTATACTTCTCTCCCTCTCCTGCTTCCCTTCCACTCCTCTTCCTTCTTTTCCCCTTTTTTTTTTTACCTTCCTCTTTAACATCTACTTTTGACACTTTTCTGTAAATCAGTCTCAGCTTTGTATGTGTATTATACTACATGGCTGGAAAAGTATCATAATGTCTTTCTGTTTATAAAAGGTTTTGTGATATGATACAGTGAAAATAACTTAAAAGGAAATGTAACCTGAATGGCATGGTGGAATTTTGAAGTCACTAAATTAAAACTATTCTTCATATGTGCTGGAATTACTGGCTAAATGACTGATTTCATAGTTCCTTTCTCTGACCTGCTTCTTTGACTTTAGAAAAAATTTGTTACTTCATGGGCAGAATTAGTTTCCACCATATGACTACGAGTTATGGCTCCTACTCTTCTTTCGGTGCAGAATGAAACTTCATTAATTTAAAATCCATCCATTCAATTAATAAGCTTCTAAATTCATCAATCACATGCTTTTAGCAGAGACAGATGATTAGATAGATAGATAGATAGATAGATAGATAGATAGATAGATAGATAGATAGATAGATAGATAGATAGATAGATGGTGCAAGGGTGCAAGTCTTGTGCATTTTGGGTGCTCACACTGTAAAAATTTATCTGAAACTGAAATCATTTCATAATTATGAGCATGTTGGTTGATAGAAACATATGAATCATTATGTGGATTTTTAATACAACCTAGTTTTCCTCTAGAAAGATTGACTGACCAAGCCTATTTCCTTTTTTTGGAAGCACAATCAAATCAGATTCCCAGTCACAGGATCATCCAGCTGGAGTCACAGAACTAAAGCTCAGCAACAGGATGTATTTAAGATGGAGCTGGCACCTGGGAGATAAGCGGCCATCTTCTCTTTTCTCCCTTGTGCCAAATGAATGATGTCAAACTGATCTTGAAACCACATATTGAAGGTGAACTCCATGTAAGGGACTGTGTCCATGCACAATTATGTGGAAGGCCACTTGGCTAACCTATCAGACTGTCAAGTAAGTCAGTCCACCTCTGGGATTGCTTGAAGTACTAGCAATAAGTAGATACTGACTAATCAATTCCTTTTCTCCTTTAGGTTGAACAAATCAAGACTATAGACTCTTTAGAGAAGCCTTGCTATGGGGTGTGATCAGAGATGGTGCTTCACTAATGATCCACAGCATCCTACTACTGCATCTCTTCAAAAGAATTTATTTATTTATTCATTTATTCATTTATTTATTTGTTTATTTATTTATTTATTTATTTATTTATTTATTTATTTATTTATTTATTTATTTATTTATTTAGAGATAGAGTCTCGTTTTGTAGTCCAGGCTGGCCCTGAGCTCACTATGTAGCCCAGGCAAGCCTTGAACTCAGCAATCCTCCTTGCCTCTGCCTCCCAAATGCTGGGATGACAGGCGTGAGCCACCACGCTCAGCACTGTGGCATGTGGTATTGATTGATAGAGGGTGTGAATCACCAGGCCCAGAATTGTATGTGGTTACTGGGGATCGAACTCAGCATTTTGCGCTTGCGAGGCAGGCACCGGAACCACTGAGCTAAATCTCTGGCCCCAGAATTTTTTTTTTTAAATATCCACAGCCATAGACATTCACCCTCTTCTCACTTTTCCTTTGCTGCTCATTCACAGCGACCCCTCTTACATGTCAGCATTCATGAGCCTGTCAAGATCTCCTTCCATTATGACATTTCATGAATACGGAAACAGAGGCTCCCTGATATGATTCCATCTCAGACACCAAAACAAAGCGTTCTTACCTGTCCCTAACTGCTTCTTTCGGATAATGCACAATCTGGTTTCTTTCCAAATAAACATGGTAATCTAATTCCTTTTGTTAGTAACTGGTTAAGTAATGCCTCTGGCTTTTCATGACCTAATACACTGTGGGCTCATTTAAGGATCTTTCTGTTCTGTAACAGACAGTCACAAACCCACTTCTTTAGTGTAACCTATGGTTTTTCTGTTTCAGAATGCTTCCTCTTTTCTTACACATTATTTGCAAATGTGAATGCTTTGGGTTTCCCACTGTTACTTCCAGTCAACTACATCTTCATGACATCTGTGTTCTTAGTTTATTTCAAATCATTTCCTCTGGGATCCACCTCTCCTTTTAGAGAGTTATATGGCAAAAAGCTCAGTTATACAGAGATCTGTTTTTCTTTTCCTATTTCAGCCTCCCTTCCTATTTCAGCACCTTCCCTCCCTTCCTGGCCTCTTAAAAAATATTTTGAGGCCAGAGATTTAGCTCAGTGGTTCTGACATCTGACTCACAAGTGCCAAGGTCCAGAGTTCAATTTTCAGTACCACATACTGCCATGCTGGGTGTGGTGGCTCACACCCATAATCCCAGCAATTAGTACCACACACCACAATGCTGAGCATGGTGGCCCACGCCTGTAATCCCAGCACTCGGGAGGCAGAGACAGGAGGATTGCTGAGTTCCAGGCTTGCCTGGGCTACACAGTGAGCTCAGGGCCAGCCTGAACTACAAAGTGAGACCCTGTCTCAAAAAAAAAAAAATAAGAATAAAAATAAAAAGATAATTTGAGCACAGACATCAATTGCTAACACAAGCCAAATAAGATAGTATCCAACTATTTTTTTTCTCAAACTTGTCCTAATGTTTAAATTTCCCGTTAGTTAATGAACATAACCTTTTCATATATTTTGCCATGAGCTTTGAGATAAGGACAAAAAGAAGCTGAGAACAGAATACAAGTAAGCTTATAAGTAACTTATGAGACTAATTTACATGAAATCAGTCAAGAATAAGAGGGTATAGAATACAAGTTATCTGGTATATATAATAAATACATTCAGAATTATAGAGGGGAGAGGTCAATGAGTGCCACAGAAACAGGAAAGGTTAAAAAAGACCTCATCCTTGCCGGGCGTGGTGGCTCACGTTTGTAATCCCAGCACTCGGGAGGCAGAGACAGGAGGAATGCTGAGTTCGAGGCTTGCCTGGACTAGATAGTGAGCTCAGAGCCAGCCTGAACTACAAAGTGAGACCCTGTCTCAAAACGAAAAAAAAAAAAAAAAAAGACCTCATCCTTTAAGAATTGTTATATTGACCCAATAGAGAACCTGCATATTTCTTTTACAGGAATTATCAGGAATCAAGGCAGAAAGTAGAAATATCAGTAATAATCACAGTGGGTTGTGCATCTCTTATGGATTTTACATGATGCTAATCCCTGCTCATTTATTAGATATGACCCCACAGAAATCCAGGATTATGAGGTGAGTGTCTTATGAATAAGAACACTCACCTTTAGAGAATTGAAGGGAGAATCATGATTCAATGTCTATTCTTTACTCACTACATAGAAAGTTGGGTATATTTAAGAAGGTAACACTCTGGAAATTAGAAGGTATAAACTAGACAGATTGGTGAGGTTAGATTATGGTGATACTGGACATTGAACAGGACTGGACTTGATAAATAAAATTGGGCTGATACAGATTTTGTAGCACATAAGTAGCATGAAAATTTTAGAGTTGGATAAAGTCTGTGTTCATGACTGTGTTTCATGCTGTCTGTGTGCCTCTAGGGATCACAGTTAAACTCAGTGAGATTCTGTTTCATCCTCTGTAAAAGTGTATTCAAAAAGTAATATCAATTCATAAGATGGAAAGGCTTAAATGAGAATGTATTTAAAACTCCCACTAAAGACAGTAAGCATTTAATAGAGATAGATTTTGTTGTGATAACTACCAGAGTGTCTAAAGAAGATAATCTATGCCGAGGATTTATTCTAAGGGGTACCGCACCTACCTTGGAAGCAGAAGGGCCAGAGTTTTGATCCTCAATACTGAAAAATAAAATAAAATTAAAAAAGGAAATTAATCTAGAGAAAATCTGCCAACAAATTTTTTTTTTTCTTGTAGAGAGCTAATGAGATGACTTTGGCTTTGGGGCTAAGATAGGTAAGAATGAGTTTGCAAGAGTAACAAAGATGAGTTGATAGGAATCTGTGACTAATTTAAGGGCCAGGGGGAAAGTCCAAAGATTGCACATTTTGGAGAATTTGAGAAGTATAATAACATGACCAGAAATTAGGAAGTGAGAAAGAGAGCTAGTTTTGGGGGATGGATGATGAGTTGAATTTGCATATTGTGGGTTTAAATGATGGTATTACATGAAGGAGTGCATACTAGAAGTGTTGGCACTAGGAAGAGCCTAGGAAGAGTTTAGGGACAATGTGGATTACAGAGGTGACAGCTGGAAAGGGATTTTCCAAATGCTGATGGGGCCTGCTGTGCCCAGGGATGCTGAGGTGAGAGGAGCCTTCTGCATCCAGGGTTGTGACGTCATGGAGCCCAGGCTGAAAGGGATCGAGTGGGAGTGGAAAAGCCCACACTGCTGCCTTCGGTGTGTCCTAGAGATAGAAGCACTGGAGAGAGCCAGGCTGTGGCTAGAAGACAAGCAAGGCAACGGAAATTATTTTAGTTCTTGGAGAAGCTAATACCACCCATAGTCCTGAGGGCGACCCTCAGTGTATCCTCACCCCTAACCATAGCATATCTCTTCTTAGACTGGTTACTAAAGCTGGGCCCTTGTCCCACTGCTACAGCCCTGTGACCTCTTGCTACGGTCTTGGTGTGAGCTCTGTGAACCTCTGTCTTCTCCTTTAGGTCTTGTTGTTGCTACCACACACATGACCCTGACCAGTTACCCCACCGTATCTGATAACAGATTCTCTGATTTGTAACGTCTACTGAGATTTTTCTGGTTTTTGTGGCGAGCCGTGACGGCTGCTCCCCAAAGATGGCGGCTGACAGTAAGCCAGAGACTGCTGCTTAATACGAACCAGCTGACCGCAGGCCTTATGTGGTATCGCCCGTGCTCGGTGAAAGGGGCCTCAAGAGGAGAATGTATACAAGCACCCGATGGGTGGTGGTGGTAATGGTAATAATAAAGCTCAAGTTTGCACTCCGTGGTTGCGGCTCTCTTTGCAGGATCAGCGAGGGTTGCGACAGTTTTTTTCAAATGTGCTAATCAGGAATGAAGATTATTTTATCTAATTGATTTTCTTCTGGTTTAATATGGTGTCTAGATAAATGATAACAGTGATTATTATCACTGTGACTTTTAAATCAACCACTTCCAACCACACTCAGAGTTGCACTTGCTTTGCCTCTACACCATCATTTTGTCTTGATTGTACCCAGGTGTTACCCAACTGTCTTCTGGACCATGCCCAGCAACAACCTCCCCGCCCCACCTCACTCTATAAGTCTTAGAAGCACACATCCCCTCCAGGGCCGATGCAGTCAGCTTTCTCCAGTTTCTAGTTTAAGCAGAGGATTCCCATGGTTATCTCTTATGATCCCCTTTCCAAACTTAGTGACTGCATTTAACTTTGTTTTACAAATACTGCATGCCAGTGAACAAAGTAGTTATGGTAATTTTAAAATCATCCTCCTGTTGTTGGTTTTAGCCAATAAGTTAGCCTGAGTTAGCTTTTTTAAAAATATCACTTTATGTCAAGCAAGTTAAAAACTGTGCCTAATTCGCCATGTCTAACTAGAGATGGTGTTGTATACCATCTTATAATTGCTTGATATTAAGTTAAATGGTACCTTATGAATGCCTCTCATTGATGATTAATAGTAATTGTAATCCCATTTCTGTTCTCTTTTTTTATGGTGACAGATAATCTTATATTCCTTCCATTTCTTGAAAACACATTGTAATTGTCATGGACTTTCTTATTTGTCAGTACCTCTGATTTGTCTTCTGTTTGGGGGTTTTAGTAAAGGCCCCTTCTCTGAATACTTGTGTTATAATGTTCCTCTGCCTCCCTTGCATTTCATTATTGCTAGGCAGGTGCAACAACCATATGCTGCTCCCCTGAGGTTTGCACACTGACTCCTAGCACCTTTGAGAATCTTTCCAACTGAGGAGATGAGATGTGCTTTTAAGGGCTGGGGATTTAGCTTACGTGGTACCGCGCCAACCTTGGATGCACAGGGGCCTGTGTTTGATCCCAGGTACCACAAAAAAAAAAAAAAAGAGATGTGCTTATAAAGGAGATGTGCTGATAGCCACCTTTCACCACAGCATGACCCCTGGGCCTAAAAGGGACCCATGGTTACCATTCTCTGTGTGGACACTCTCCACCTCACCAGCAAAAGATTGCCAGTTCACGAGAAGGGGTTATGGACTCAAGTATCATCTTCAATAAGATAGACTGTTTCAGCAAGGAGGGACATGTTGATGTAAATGAGAGTGAGGATACAAGAGATCTCTTATAAGAGTTTCGATTTTTAAACTTTCCAAAGGGAGTGATCCATAACGTTTTCAAATCCAGACATCGACTGAGCTTAAAACGACAACTTGAATGATAAATATCTTTAAAAGAACAAGAGAAAAGCCGATGGAATCACATTTAATAAAATGAGCCCTGATTTTAAATAAATTCTGTAAGCACAAATCGGAGACTGCCATCGGGGCTTGCTGTCACATTTAGTTCACTACTGGTCAGGAGGAATGGCAGTGGAACGTGGTTGTGTAAAAGCTGTGAAAACACAGGTCAAGGTATATATGTATTAATAGAAATTATTTAAAGTGTGCTTCACTTAGGAATGCATTCTGAATGGAAACTCTGAGGATAGGAATTTGTTAGCCTTATGTGAGTATTAAACAATAGAAATTTTAAAAAATTAAGTCCATCAGAAAATTGGATTGGAATGGGACCATGTATGCTACAGTAAACAATCTGTACATTCATTCAGAGGCAAAGAGAAGAGGTAGAGGGAGGTAAAAGGCAAAAGAAGGAGGACTACATAAGTTATTGTAGTTTTTTATTATTATTGTTTAGTAGGAAGAATTGAACTGGAGACCTTGCACTTTCAAGGCAGGCACTGGAACCATTGAGTCCAGATAAGTTGTTTTGACCTAATTATCTTTGGATACATGGATTAATAACAAGGCATGTGTCAGTTCAAGGTGGTACAAGCAGTTGGTTAGTTGTCCTTGCAGAAGTATTTTCTGCATAGTTGTCAATGGCCATTGTGCAAGATTCTGGTTCTGACACAGACTTTTATTAGGTGTACATACATGAGATCCTTTTCTTCACAACCTCCTGGCTTCAGCATCTTTTGCTAGAGGATGACACAAAGGACTCCGTTTTAATTCTGACATTCTTTACATTGGTTTAGGAAATCATAGTGCCTGATCTCTAATCTCTGCAATTAATCCCTATAGCAATCTTGAATGTTATTATGAAAATTTAGAATTAGTAACATAAAGAAAAATTAGGAGTACATAGAATTAGCAAATAATAAAGCCATGGTTCAGATCAGGTTGAATCCAAAACCCACATTCCTCCCATTTGTATCACATCACAGTGTTCAGGTCATAAGGATTTGGAAGGAAGAATCATATTCAATCCAGGAGTGACCACAAGTGTTTACCTCACTTTGGCTATGCTTTAAACAGAACGTGAGCATGGAATACATGTATCTAGGTCTACCTCTATAGCATGATGAATTTTCTACATAACCAGAATAAGAAACAAAATACTACAGCTGTGCAGAAGAACTTCCACGTTCTATTGAAGTCCCTAACCCACTGCTACTCTGTATCTTCAACAGTGTGCTTTAGTTTTGCCTGTTTTGATACTTCATATAGATTAGGTTATGTGAAGTACTCCACGAGCTCTAACTTTCCTGGGATCTACATGGGAGGCATGCCCAAATCAGAAGTTTAATTGTCAGAGTTAGTTTAAAGGCCAAATCCTGCTGAAAGTAAGATCAAGAGCAGCTTTCTTTTTAACATTTCAAATCCTTTCCTGCTGGCTAAGATTATTTTGAACCTTGAAATGGCCTTATGGGAGACTTTTATTACTTTAAGGATGTGACAGAAGCAATGCAGGCCTTCTTCCCGTAAAAACTACATCAATACAAAGCAAAATCTTGCTTGTAATTTTAGGGAGCTCTTTAAAGTTCATCTGTGAATTCCCTGGGGAGTTGTAGATATCAGCGAAGAGGTTTTTTTGTTTGTTTGTTTTTTCCTTTTGAGACAGGGTCTCGCTTTATAGTTCAGGCTGGCTCTGAGTTCACTATGTAGCCCAGGCAAGCCTGGAACTCAGCAATCCTCCTGTCTCTGCCTCCCAAGTGGTGGGAGGTTTTTTTTTTTTAATTATAGATTACAGCAGGGGTAAGTGTGTCACAGGTCAGTTAACCTTGGAGAAAGACCTGGGAGACCTGGGAAATGCCCCTAGCATGAGAATTATTTTTGCTCATCTTTTTTTTTTTTATACCTTCAGTTTCTCACACTAGAGAAATGATACGGTGTTAATACACCTGTATCCTATTAATTTCACTTATGAGTATGTCCTCATACATTTTCATCTTTTAAAAAAAGGTACATCCATTTTCATCTTTTTTTAAAAAAAAGTGGTAAAAACACATGATCATGCAGTCATGAAGGATATCAATAAACTGAACTCTATTCCCTCACTGGATTCCCAGTCCCCTCATTGATCCAACCAGATCCAGCCTCTCATCTCAGAGACAACCAGCTACTACTTTGTATGTCTGCCCCAAATGGTCTCTAACATAAAATATGGTCTAGTCAGTCTACTCCAGGTTTCTATTTCCACCATTTCATACTATAGCATATGGTATAGCCATATTTGTTCTAAAACATTCAGATTATGTCATTTCACTGCCTATAAATATGTATAGGTTCCCGGTTATCAACATCACAAAGTGCAAACTCCCTAACTTGACACTCAGTGATTTCCCTCACTGGAAATTGAAATTCCTCTCTAGAGATTAAAACACAACAAAACAAACCACCTTAAAGCTTCCTCTGTCTCCTAGGAAGGCCTGAATTTGGCCCCACAATCCCAAACTACCCAGCTGTCATTTTCTGGCAATTCTTCCACTATCTGTCACATTTCTTCCTTTCTTTCAAATTTCACTGACAACACTTTCCCGGCCCCTGACCTAGGCCTACAGTCTGATGCAGGGCACCACAGCCAGTGTAATCGTCTAGAAGTTTCTCTTAGAGCATGTCATTTCTCTCTCAAGCATCTAAAATGAGCCCTATTTAAACCCCTTTCTCCAAATCAAGTGATTGAAATAGAAACCCAGTGTTTGCAGACAAGTTACTCTCTATCAGATCTAGACTTTCTGGGAATGGAGTTTATAATCTGGGGGGACCTTCTTTATAAAAAAAATAAAATTACAAATTAAGAATTAGTTGCAGGGGCAGAGATTTAGCTCAGTGGTTCCAACGCCTGCCTAGCAAGCACAGAGGTCCCTGGTTCGATCCCCAGTAACCACATACCACAGCGCCAGGTGTGGTGACTCACATCTGTAATCCCAGCACTTGGGAGGCAGAGGCAGGAGGATTGCTGAGTTTGAGGTTTGCCTGGGCTACATAGTGAGCTCAGGGCTGGCCTGAACTACAAAGCAACACCCTGTCTCAAAAAAAAAAAAATTAGCTACAAAAGTGATTATTTATGTAATCCCAGCACTCGAGAGGCAGAGACAGGAGGATTGCTGAGTTCAAGGCTTGCCTGGACTACATAGTGAGCTCAGGGCCAGACTGAACTATAAAGTGAGACCCTGTCTCAAAAAAAAAAAGTGATTATTTAGAAACTGATAAAGCTAAATATCACAACTATATTCATAAAAAGCAACAATATTTTGTTAAGAGTACAGTTTCTAGGGTTGTTATTAATGATCATCCAGATTTCTGCACAATCCATTATGATTTCACCCTTTTCATTTCCAATTACATGAATCTGTGTCTTTTTTTCCTTGTTTTGATAAGGCTGGATAAAGGCTTATCTATTTAGTTTAATCTTTCCAAGTCCCATTCCTCAATTCATTGATTCTTTGTACTATTTTTTCAATCTAAGTTGCATTAATTTCTCCTCTGACCTTTGCAATTTCCTTTCTCATACTAGCTTTGGGTTTAGATTGCTCTTGTTTTTCTAGAACTTTCAGGTTTACCCTTAGTTTATTTATTTAAGCTTGCTCTGCTTTTCTGACATGGGAGCTCACTGCTCTATACTTCCCTCTTAGGACTGTTTTCATTGCATCCCAGAAAATTCCAGTATGCCATACTGTCATTATCAGAAAATTCAAAAGAACTGGATATGTTTGTAGATACATATGAATTATGAAAGCTGAATCAAGAAGATATAAAAATAATCTAATATGAATAAATCAAATTGAAAAAGTAATTTTAAAAACTACCAATTGAGAAAAACCCATGTCCTGATGAGTTTACTACTGAATTCTACAAAAACTCTAGGGAAGATTTAATGCCAATACTCCTAAAACTCTTTAGAAAGTTAAAAAGGAAGCAGAACTTCCAAATTCATTCCTGAAAGCAAACATTACCCTGACACCAAGACCACAAAGGGCCCAACCAAAACAGAGAACAATAGGCCAAACTCCTTGATGAACATCCTTGCAAATATCTTCAGTAAGAAACTGACAAACAGAATGCAGCAAATTATAAAAAAGATAATATACTATAGCCAAGTAGGACTGATTCCAGGGATGCAAGGATGATTCAGCACATGCAAATCAGAACCATGAGCAAAAATCACACAATCTTCTCAATAGATACAGAAAAAACATTTGACATTTTTCATGATAAAAACCCTAAAAAAATTTAAGTAGAAGGACTTCATCACAATCTCATAAAATCTGACAAATAAATAGCTAATACCATATTAAATGGAGAAAAGCTGAAAGCTTTGACTCTAAATTCAGGAATAACACAAGGATGCCCAGTCACCATTCTTTTTCAGTACAGTTCTAGAACACTAGCCAGAGCAATCAGACAAGAGAAAGAAGTAGATTAAATATGAAGAAGAAAAGAAGTTAAATTATCAGTATTTGTGGATGACATGGTGCTCTACATAGAACATCCCAAAAACTCCACCAAAAGAAGCCTAGAATAAATTCAGCAGCATCATGGGATAGAAAGTCAACACTCAAAAATCAATAGCATTTCAATGCACTAATAGTAAAGTCATTGAGAGAGAAACTAGGGAGACGACACCTTTCACCATAATGTCAAGAAAAATGAAATACTTAGGAATTAACATAACCAAGAAAGTGAAAGACCAAAACTAGTATTCTGAAAAAGGAGATGAGAAAAGAAAAAGATATCTCCTATTCCTGGGTGTGCAGAACCAATAGAATCTAAAAGGTCACACCTCTGAAACTTTTTTTTTTTTACAAATTTAATGCAATCCCAATCAAAATACCGGTAGCATTCCTTGCAGAACTAGAGAAAACAACCCTAAACTTCATATGAAACAGAAGAACCTAGAACAGGAAAAGTAATTTGGACAACAGGGCAAAGCAGGGACATCGCAATCCCTGACTTCAAATTATACTACAAGACTACAATGATTAAAGAGAACATGGTATTGACAAAAACAGATTTGTGAATCAAAGAAACAGAATAGAAGATGCCAAAACAGTTCCAGGGACACTCAGCTACATTATCTTTGACAAAGGGGCCAAACATCTTTGTTGGAGGAAAGATGCCACTTTAACAAATGGTGCTGGAAAAAAATAATTTTCCAAATGCCAAAGATTGAACCATGTTTCTCACCATACAGTGAACTAAAATCAAAATGGATCAAAGACCTAAATATTAGAATAGAAACAATCTACTGGAAGGTAGAGTAAGCAAAACTCTTGAAGACATAGATGTAGGCAGATTATGATGTAGGCAAAGATTACTCTGGTTGCACAGAAAATATTACAAGGAATCAATAAATAGGATCACATCAAATTAAAAAGTGTTTGCCCAGGCCCAGAGGGTTAGCTCAGTGGCTCCAGTGCCTGCCTCGCAAGTGCAAGGTCCTGAGTTCGATCCCCGGTAACCACATATAATGCTAGGCGTGGAGACATGCCCACCAACAATCAACACCGCGTACCACAATGCCAGACGTGGTGGCTCACGCCTGTCATCCCAGCACTCGGGAGACAGAGACAGGAGGATTGCTGAGTTCGCGGTGGCTTGCCTGGGCACCATCGTGAGTTCAGGGCCAGCCTGAACTACAAAGCGAGACCCTGTCTCAAAAAGCAAAAAGAAAAAAAAAAAAAGTGTTTGCCCAGCAAAGGAAACCGTCAACAGAGTGAAGAGACAACTTACAGACTGGGTAAAAATTTTGCCACCTACTCCTCAGACAAACTTGCATTTAGAATATATAAAGAGCGTGCGCGCGCGCGCGCGCGCGCACACACACACACACACACACACACACACACACACACGAGATCTCCCAAATTTAAAGACTCACTATATTAAAATGTGCATATGAAGTGAATAGACATTTCCTAGATGAAGAAAAATAAATGGGTGATAAATACATGAAACAATGCTCAACATCACAGGCCATATAAGCAATGCAAATTAAAACAACATGAAAATTCCATCTCACTCCAAAAAAGTGGCTATCATTAAGAAATCAACCAACAGGGGCTGGAGGGTTAGCTCAGTGGTTCCGGTGCCTGCCTCGCAAGCGCAAGATCCTGAGTTTGATCCCCAGTAACCACATAGAATGCTGGGCATGGAGACACGCCCACCAACAATCAACACCGCATACTACAATGCCGGATGTGGTGGCTCACGCCTGTAATCCCAGCACTCGGGAGGCAGAGACAGGAGGATTGCTGAGTTCATGGCGGCTTGCCTGGGCACCATAGTGAGCTCAGGGCCAGCCTGAACTACAAAGCAAGACCCTGTCTCAAAAAAAAAAAGAAAGAAATCAACCAACAAAAAGCAATAGCAAAAATTACAGGAGAAAAAGAAGCATTCTCCATTGTTGAGGGGAATGTAAATTGGTACAGCCACTATTGAAATCAGTATGTAGATTCTATGTAGCCCAGGCAAGCCTCAGACTCACAGCAATCCTCCTGCCTCTGCCTCCCAAGTGCTGAGATTGCAGGCATGAGCCACAAGGCCTGGCATTGTGGTGTGTGGTACTGATTGCTGGTGGGCGTGAGTCACCATGCTTGGTATTGTTGTATGTGGTTACCAGGGGATCAAACCAGGGAACTTGTGCTTGCTAGGCAGGCTCTGGAAACACTGAGCTAAATCTTCGGCCCAGTGTGGAGATTTCTTAAAAACTAAAATTAGTGCCGGGTGTGGTGGCTCACGCCTGTAATCCCAGCACTTGGGAGGCAGAGACAGGAGGATTGCTGAGTTTGAGGCTTGCCTGGACTACATAGTGAGCTCAGAGCCAGCCTGAACTATGAAAGCAAGACCCTGTCTCAAAAAAACCAACCAAACAAACAAACAAACAAAAACTAAAATTAAAGGTTCCATTTGATCCACTTATTCCCCTTCTAAGTATTTTTCCAAAAGAGTTAAAGTCATCACACCACAGTGATATGTTCATACCCATATTGTAGCAGTAAAATTTATAACAGCTAAATTCTGGAAACAGCCTATATGCCCATCAAGAGATGAATGGATAAATAAAATGTAGTAGTTAGATACAATAGAATACTACTCTGTCACAAAGAAATATAGATTTGAGGCTGGAAATTTAGCTCAGTAGCACTGTGCCTGCTTCACAACCACAAGGTCCTTCCTGTGTTCAATCCCCAGTACCAAAAAAAAAAAAAAGCAGGAAAAAAGAGAAAAAGAGAGAGAAAGAAAGAAAGAAAGAAAGAAAGAAAGAAAGAAAGAAAGAAAGAAAGAAAGAAAGAAAGAAAGAAAGAAAGAAAGAAAGAAAGAAAGAAAGGACTCATGGCATGTTTTAGGTAAATGGATGCACCCCGAAACCATCCTCTAACGTGAACGATACCAGGCACACAAGTTTATATATCACACTGCCTTACTGTGTGAGGAGCCCAAAGTATCAGTCAGGAACACAATAGGGAATAGATACTAGGACATAGGAAGAACTCATACAAATGGGAACCAGAATAAGATTGGAGGAGGGGAGAAGGAAAGAAGGGAAAGGGGATTTCAAGAAAAAAATTGAAAGACAGGAATATATCTTTCATAAATGGGAGGGAGGAAAGGGTTGGAGGAAGGGCAGAGGAAGGGGACTTTTAAAAGAATCAAGATGTGGTAAGTACATGTACACATTTCCATGATGAATGTAATCATTATGGACTGCACATATGCACTGATTTTAAAAACTCCTGAGAAACAAAAAAGTAACAGTATTTTAAGATAAATCACTATTCCCTCCTATATAGTGTTATTTTGTCTCTTAATATAATAACCATTTTGTAGCATAATTTCAGAAAATGTGAGAAGAGAATCTTTAGCCTTACCTCTATGGTATGGTATTTGTTCTTGTTGGCTCTTTAGGTTCCTGTTGTTTTGTTTTGTTCTTTGTTTATACTGGGTGTTGAACTAAGAACCTTTGCACTGAGCTATTTCTCAGCCCTTATTTTCACTTTTTATTTTGAGATACAATTTTACTACGTCGTTAAGTTTTCTGTGTTGGGCTTGAATTTGAGTGTCAGCCTCAGCCTAGGACAGTGGTGAGATTACAAATATGTGCCACCTCACCCATCTGGGATTTATTCTTTGTTATTGATATCTTTCAACTTCACAACTTATTATTGGTTTATTTTGAGATTTTTGTTGTTGTTGTTGTTGAGACAGGGTCTCGCTTTGTAGTTCAGGCTGGCCCTGAGCTCACTATGTAGCCCAGGCAAACCTGGAACTCAGCAGTCCTCCTGTCTCTGCCTCCTGAGTGCTGGGATGACAGGCGTGAGGCACCACACCTGCACTGTGGTATGTGGTGTTGATTGCTGGTGGGCGCGAGTCACCATACCCAGCATTGTATGTGGTTACCGGGATAGAACTCAGGACCTTGCCCTTGCGAGGCAGGCGCTGGAACCACTGAGCTAAATCTCTGGCCATTTTGAGATTTTTATCATATTCAAGAATCTCTCAAGCCTCGGGGTCCTTTAAGTTTGTTTCTAATGATTAATCTCAAATGCTCTGACTTGATTTCACTCAAGAAGCAGCTTGCCATCACTGTCCTCAAACTACTGAATTTTTGGTCAAATTATCTGAAGTCAATATCTTAGACAAATATTAAGAACCCGAAATCTTTTTCCAGTATATTATTGGTTTTCTCTCCTCCCTGTTAACTCATCAAATAATCTAAAGGCATTTTGGTTATTTCTATTTAAAATATCTCTCTTTCTCTTAATGAATTTTGTATGACTTGAAATTTCTTTTTAAAAATCTTTTATTAGTACGTGTTTGTAGAACATAATGATTACATTCACTGTGGGGAATTGGTACATATATGAAACAAATTTTAATTCTCCTCTAATTCTACTCTCCCTCCACCCTCTTTTTATTTCTCCAGCATTAGATTCATTTATTTAATCTTATAAGACTTTATAGTTAATTACCATATATACAGATTGAAAACAAAACTATTAGACCAAAGAATGTATGAAATATGTAAGATAATTGTACCAAGTCAAAATACACTTTTAGATACATTGTTCATCGCTTCTCGGCCTTTTGGCTAAGATGAAGTGTAGATACATTGTTCATGGTGGATTACAAATCTTTTTCCCCCCTTCTCTTTTTTCCTATTATCTTTCACTTTTTGCAATACACATTTACTTCTTGTAATACACATAACATATATATATATTTTTTTTTCCTTTTTTATTTTGAGATACAACTTCACTATGTTTTAAATTTTCCATGTTGGGCTTGAACTTGAGTGTCAGCCTCAACCTGGGACAGTGGTGAGCTTACAAATATGTGCCACTTTGCTGGGCGTGGTGGTTCACACTTGTAATCCCAGCACTCGGGAGGCAGAGGCAGGAGGATTGCTGAGTTCGAGATTTGCCTGGACTACATAGTGAGCTCAGAGCCAGCCTGAACTATAAAGCGAGACCCTGTCTCCAAAAAAAAAAAAAAGCAAAAACAAATATGTGCCACTTCACCCAACTGAGATTTACTCTTTATTATTCATGACTTTCAACTTCACAACTTATTATTGGTACAAATATATATATATATAAACAAATATACAAATATATATATACTTATATATATACACATATATATATAAATTTCATTTAGAAACAAAAATATTTTTGTAGTCTACTTATAGTTGTGAATATTGTATGATTAAGCATATTTCTGATATGCAAACAATATAATTTGAATATTTTTATACTATAAGTCCTTGAAAGCAAAACCTCTTAGGATTCAAGATCTATTTGTAGTACCTTTTTCTTTTTGACTAAGCATTATTTTTAGCCTACAAGTTTAAAACTATTGGTTTGAAAATGTTTTAAAACTTATAGAAAAATTGTTAAGAACAGTGCAGCACATTCCCATACTCCTTTGTCCTTAAATTTACAATTATTAAAAATTTGCTAATTTGTTTTTGTCATGTTACTTTTATGTGCTGTGTGCATATTTATATTCTCTTTTCTATATTGTTTGAGACTATATTGTGTACACCCAACCACCTTACCCAGTAGTACTCATTATCCATTACATTTTCTCTGTTCTAGTCTTAAAATCAGTATGTATCTCTCAGCATTCATGATACAAGCACAGCATTGTCATCAAATTCAAGAAATTTGATATTGATACGACACAGTATTGTCATCTAATCTGCAGTCTGTTTCCCCATTTCATCTGTTGTGCCTATTACGTCTTTTGTAACAGTTTCTTCCCATCAATCCAGAATCATGGATTTTTGACTCATGTTTAAGTTTCTGTGGTCTCTTTTAATCAGAAGTTCTTTAGCTTTTGCTTTTCCTTTTATGATGCTCCTATCTCTGTAGCAGACAGGCCAGTTTTTTTTTTTTTTTTTTTTTTTTTTGAGACAGGGTCTCGCTTTGTAGTTCAGGCTGGCCCTCAGCTCACTGTGTAGCCCAGGCAAGCCTCAAACTCAGCAATCCTCCTGTCTCTGCCTCATGAGTGCTGGAATTACAGGCATGAGCCACCACTCCCGGCACTGTGATATGTGGTATTGACTGCTGGTGGGCGTGAGTCACCATGCCCAGCACTCTATGTGGTTACTGGGGATCGAACTCAGGACCTTGTGCTTGCGAGGTAGGCACTGGAACCACTGAGCTAAATCTCCAGCCCAGGCCAGTTGTTCTTTAGTCTAGGTTTATTTGCTCTTTCCTCATGACTGGTCATGAGTTTGGGGCTGGAATCTGTCACCTCCAGTAAATAAACAACACAGTGCCTGAAGCTTGAACAATGACTTATGCTTTATGACTCAAGAGTTTCTAACTCAACTAAGAATGTGGGGGAAATTATGTGGATCTTCTTTTTGTATATGAAAAGAACATAGGTACAAAGTCTCACTCTCAAATTCTGAGACTTCTGAAACTTTAGTTCCCAAAGTTTAGCCTGTGCATCCCTGGAAACTCGTGTGTACCCAGGTGAACACTCTACCCTGAAGACCGCAGCGGGGCTAAGCACAGAACATCCACATGCCGTCCTGTTTAATAATAACTGATCCCTGGTGGAAATACTGTGAGTTTCTCCTGTAATGTTACAATTTTTCTTGTGATAAACAATTTGTGGGAGGCCATGTAATAGGCTGTTTTCTATCAGCCTTTCATTCTGTAGTTTTAGCATCCAATGATGAGGGTTAGCCAAATCAATTATTATTGTGACCTTGAAAAATGGTGATATTCTAACTTGTTCTTTCTTTCTACATTTTAGCTCATTCTGATATGAAAATGCTTTCCTTCTCTTTTTTCTTCCCTTCCTCACTTCCTTCCCTCTGTCTTTTATGTGTTTATGGGAACTATGTACAAATATGTGAGCAGACTTTCTTATGGAAACATTCATTCATATTTTATATCATGGGTTATCCATCCCCTTCATTAGGGTCCAGTTGTCTTGGAGTTGACCAGTAGCCACTCAAAAACAGGCTCTTTTTGACATGTCTCCTTACTTTTCTTTTTTAAACATTTTTTTATTTTTGTCAAGGATCTTCTTGTGCTTTCTCTGTTCTAGTCTTAAAATCAGTATGTTCTATGACATGTCTCAGATGCTTTTGGTGGGAAGAAGTACCTAGAAACTATATTCTAAGTGTGCTTATTGCGACTATAGTATCATTGTTCCTAAACTCTGTAGTGACCAGAGCTAGATTACATGAGTTTATTCTAATTCAATACCTATCTCAAAGGATCCTTCCTTGTTTCCCCATACCATATTTTTGACACAGCCCTGAAAGAAAAAATTGTCAAAATTCAAGATTTATTTGGAGTACCATTTTCATCTTTGACTAGGAGTTTATAGTTTGAAAAGAAACCTCTTAAAAAATATTGGGAATTGGGCCAGGGATTTAACTCAGTGGTTCTGGCATCTGCCTTACAACAGCAAGGTCTGAAGTTCAACTCCCATAACCACATACTACAGTGCCAGGCATGGTGGCTCACACCTGTAATCCCAGCACTCAGGAAGCAGAGGCAGGAGGATTGCTGTGAGTTAGAGGCTGGCCTGGGCCACATAGTGAGCTCAGGGTAGCTTGAACTAAGCGAGACCCTGTCTCAAATATATATACACATGGAATAAATTTTCTCCTATCATTTGAATTTGAGTCAAGCTCATTCTGTTTTTGTCTATAATACATTTGCTCTCTTTCATTTGTTTTTGAATATATTTATTCTAATATAATTCATTTAAAAAGTATACTATTCAATGGTTTGGGCACAGTCCAGCTTCCACTTGTCACCATAATCAATTTTTAAATACATTTATTACCCAAGAATGAATTCCACTACTCCTGAGCTATAATAATTTAATTCTGTTATTTTCCTGATCCTAGCCAATGCTAGTCTAATTTTTTTTTTGAGACAGGGTCTCGCTCTGTAGTTCAGGCTGGTCCTCAGCTCACTATGTAGCCTAGGCAAGCCTCGAACTCAGCAATCCTCCTGCCTCTGCCTCCTGAGTGCTGCAATTACAGGCATGAGCCACCACGCCTGGCACTATGCTAGTCTAATTTTTATTTCTATATCTATTTCATATAAATTGAGTCATGCAATATTTATCTTCTGTACATGGAGTTGTTAAATTTAGCATTGTATTATCAAGGCTCATCCATGCTATAGTATGAATCAGTCTTCATTCTTTTATTTCTGAACAATATTCCATTGAATGGATGTATCATGTCTTACATATCTGTTCTCCAGTCTAGGGACATTTGATTGTTTCCTTGTTTTGACTATAATGAATAATGCTGCAAAGAACTTGTATATACAAAGTTTTGTGCAGACATATGTTTTATTTCTCTGGAGTACTTACATAGGTGTGGAATTGCTGGGTGACATAGTACTCTATGAAGAGGGGTGAAGAACTACTATACCGTTTTACAAGATTGCACCATTTTACATTTTAACCAGCATTCTATAAGGGCCGGAGATTTAGCTCAGTGGTTCTAGCACCTGCCTCACAAGGTCCTGAGTTCAAGATCCCTGGTAACCACATACAATGCTGGGTGTGGTGACTCACGCCCACCAGCAATCAATACCACATACCACAATGTTGGGCGTGGTGGTTCACACCTATAATCGCAGCATTTGGGAGGCAGAGACAGGAGGACTGCTGAGTTCGAGGCTTGCCTGGACTATATAGTGAGCTCAGGGCCAGCCTGAACTACAAAGCGAGACCCTGTCTCACACACACACAAAAAAGGATCCAATTTCTCCACATTTTGCAAATATTATTATCATTTGTTCCTTAATTAGCATCCTAACAGTACTTCTGTAACAGTACTATGCTTTCAATTTGTATTTTTAATAGCTTATGATTAAGCCATCTTTTCACATGCTAGTTTGCCATTTGTATATCTTTTTTAGTGAAATACCTTTATAGATCCTTTGTCCATTTTTACTATTGAGTTGTAATAGTTCTTTATTTTAGATATAAGTTCCTTATCAGATTTAAGAAACCAAGGTCTTGAAGATGTAAATCTATCTTTTCTTCTAAGAGTTTTATAGAGTTAGTGGTTTTTCAGTCTTTGGTTCATTTTTAGTCAATTTTTGAATAGTCAATGGAGTTAACATTGTTGGATATAGATATTCAGTTGTCACAGTGTAACATCTGGTACTGAACTTCAGAATCACAAAGACTAGTCATCCAGAAGCATAATAGTAGTATTCCTAGAAGTCGTTTCTATACTGCAATTCCCACTTACAAGTATGTGTTGAAGTTTCTGAAAATCTCTGTAACAGAACCCATGTCACCAAAGTTAAATGTATCTATAACTTATTTTCCCCTTACTTGGATCTCTGAAAGCTTGGTGTCATAACAATCTTCAGTGACACATGGAAAAGGGGAAATGAAAGGACAGAATAATGAAATACAAAGGTACAGCCTGGTATACTGAATCAATGACAACTCATATACTTTACCTCTGAAATTCATAAGATATATGACCACATGGCTGGGGATTTAGCTCAAGTGGTACTATGTCTACCTTGGAAGCACAAGGGCCAGAGTTCAATCCCTGGTACCACACACACACACACACACACACACACAATATGACCATGTGGCCATAATTCTGGGTCTTTCTAGGGTTTCATATGAGGATGTCAAGGTGAGAGAGAGGCTCTGAAGGTACATTTTATTAATTCCTTTTAAATCTAACCTCTACTCCACATCTGTGAGTATTGTTTCTTTATTTGTAAAATAAGAATAGCACAATGGGCCGGAGGGTTAGCTCAGTGGTTCCAGCGCCTGACTCACAAGCGCAAGGTCCTGAGTTCGATCCCCAGTAACCACATACAATGCTGGGCGTGGAGACTCATGCCCACCAACAATTAATATCGCATACCACAGTGCCGGGCGTGGTGGCTCACACCTGTAATCCCAGCGCTTGGGAGGCAGAGACAGGAGGATTGCTGAGTTCGAGGCTTGCCTAGGCTACATAGTGAGCTCAGGGCCAGCTTGAACTACAAAGCGAGACCCTGTCTCAAAAAAAAAAAAAGAATAGCACTTGCTTTGCCAATCTAAAGTTATTTGGATATTAAATCCTGTGTTAATAAAAATTTTACATTAAAATATAAATTTATTAATATATTATATTAATATAATCCATTGTTGTTATTTACTCCATTATTTAATCCAAAATTGGCCACAATAATAACTCCTCTCCCCATTCTCCTACAATTTATTTGTATTTTTATTTATTTATTTTTTGGTGGTACCAGGGATCAAACTCAGGTTCTGGTGCATCCCAGATTGATGTGGTACCACTTCATTCTCCTACAAATGTGACCTTTTTTAAAGATTTAATGTACATTTTTTCTTAACACGTGAAACATACAATATAAAGATTTCATACTGAATAAGTGATATTCATTAAGCCAAAAAAGGGGAAAAAAGGAGGAATTTACATCAAGTTTTAGCTATAATGTTGCAATACAAATATGCAGATTTTTATCACTGAAATATCTTGTGTTTCATAAGGAATTTCCACTGAACCTAGAATCTCTTCATACCTCTATTAGAGAGAAAATAAAACAACAAAAACCCAGGAAAAAAACACCCTATAAAACTATAAGTTGATTGGCTGCTGAAACAGCAAAGGCTTTTTACAGAGACCTGTACAGCATCACACCGAGAAGGATGAAGTCTGGGAAGAGATTAAATAGCTGTGCCTCGCTTTGTGCAGGTCACCAATTTGTTGACTCATCATACTATAAAGGGGTAGCTGGGAGGAGGACCAAACTGTGGGGATCCGAGGGTGTTATGGTTTAGGCTCTTCTACCATGAAAAGTCTTGTTTGTTTGCTTGTTTGTTTGGTTTGGTTTGATTTTCTCCCTCCCTTTAAATTTTGGTAGGTTTGTGGCCATAGCAGAAATGAAACATGATGCCCAAACTCAGGCCATAAACAGAGATCCGTCTTTACTCTGGCTCTTGAGAATAGTTACCTTTGAAACCCAAGTACTACGAGGAAGTCCAAGGTGTAGGGAAGCCCACATGAAGAACAGAGAGCCACCTCCAACTTCCAGTCCCATGAGGAAGCCATCTTGAATGTGGATCCTCTGGCCCCAGTTAAACTGAAACCAAAGGGAACTAAGACAAAATGTAGATTCACGAACAAACAGTATGCTTGATGTTTTAAGCCTTTAGACTTTTGAGTGGTTTTTGACACAGCAATAGTTGATACACTATTTTTCCAGTTTACCTGCTCTTTACTCACCTCAAACCCAACTTCTCCACATTCTGTGCACATTTTGCAGCCACTCAGAACACAAGCCTCCCGCTCTGCCCACTGCCTGACAGCAAGTTGGTTCTACACATTCTCACCTCTCCTACTAGCCCAGAAGCACCTTATAAGGACAGGGGACTTTACATATATTTTCAATGTCCAACTTCTCATTGCAGAAAATAGGGTCTTAAAGGAACTAAACTCCATATACTTATTTTTTTTTTTTTGAGACAGGGTCTCGCTTCGTAGTTCAGGCTGGTCCTGAGCTCACTATGTAGCCCAGACAAGCCTGGAACTCAGCAATCTTCCTGTCTCTGCCTCCCGAGTGCTGGGATTACAGGCATGAGCCACCATGCCCGGGTCCATATACTTATTTTTACAAATAATTTATTGAGGTTGAACAAATAAGTCTAATAAAAGATAAATAAAATATAAGTCTAATTCAAGACACTTTAGGCATCATATATCATTTCTGCTTTGGCCACAAACTTATCAAAATTTAAAGGGAGGGAATAACAAAGCTACTTCTCACGCTAAAAGTGTCTGTCATAATTGTAACGGAACTGAGAAAGGAAAGACTAATAAATGACAAGGTTCAGAAAGAATAATCAGGGGCAAAAAGAAGTTAAACCTTTAAAACTATAAACTAACAAGAAATAAGATAATTCTTTTTTTTTTTTTTTTTTTTTTTTTTTTTTTTTTTTTT
>PVIC010021233.1:0-28752 GCA_004025085.1 Thryonomys swinderianus
AAAGAATTTATTATTTGGGATTCATTTTCTAGTTTTGTTCAAATCAGACTCAGTCACCACTTACCTTCCTTGTGTGAACAAATTAAATGTGATTTAAGTGAGCTTTTCAGGTGGCAAAATAAAACTTTTTTAATTTCAATGAGCACACAAGAATTATCCTGTGCATTGCTTCTGACAGCATCTCTTTCACTTTACCTCTGAATGAAAATCCCACCCGCTTTTCAGACTTTGCCTCATGAAGCCTTGGCCTGTTCCTCCACAGGTATTCATCATTTATCAGGGCCCACCAGGCTGGGTGCTTGTTGCCCTGTCTTTTTAGAGTGACATGATCTTTTTTTTTTAATTGAATTCTTTATTGGTACATTTTATATACAGCTCACAATCACACTCAACACTGGGGACTTTGTACCAGAATATGGCATGAGTTAATTCTCATTTTTACCCATATCCCCACAACCCACCCAAAACCCTCCCACCCCCTAGATATATGTGCTTTCTTTTTCTTTTCCAAATCATATTTATTCTTTCCTCTCATTACTTTCCCCTACCACATTCCCTTTGAGTATTTCCTATTTCACAAAATCTATCATACATTCTAGAAATTATTTACATCTACAGGTTCTCATGCCAAAGAAAATATATGGTATTTACAGATCTATGATCTATTTATTTCATTTATTAGTGCATCCTCAAGGTGTATCAATTTGCACGTAAATGAGTGAAACTTGTTATTCTTTATAATAACAAGTAATACTCCATTTTATTTTTAAAAAACCGCATCTTACCCAGTTAATGGGTATCTGGGTTGTTTCCAAGATTGTGCTATCACAAACTGAGCTATGAACATAGGTGCACATATGTCTTTACAAAGTGATTCTTTTAATTCCTTTGAGTATATTCCTAGCAAGGGAATAGCAGGATCAAACTCTATTCCTAGTTTTCTAAGGAATCTCCACACTGATCTCCACAATGGTTGCACAAGGCTACAATCCCACCAACAGTGGAGAAGGGTTCCTTTCTTCCCGCATCCTCATCAGCATTTATTGAGGGTTGATTTCACAATAGCAGCCATTCTTTGTGGAGTGAGATGAAATCTCAGTGTTGTTTTTATCTGCATCTCTCGAATGACCAGTGATGTTAAACATTTCTTCATATGCTTCTTGGCAGCTTTTACTTCTGCTTCTGAGAAGCGTCTGTTCATTTCAGATGCCCATTTTTGAATTGAGTGTGGCACCATCTTCTTTCATGGAATTCTTTATCATCCCTATGTCTTCCATGAGCACCCAAGACAGACAAGGGGAGTGGCTCTGGGTTGGGCTGGGTACCACATACAGCGAGGAAGTACAGCAAGCCAGGAGACTGAGGTCCTGCAGGACAGCAGTGTGAGGATTGTAAGATTCATGAGTGATGCTGAGGCTGGAGTTGGAAAGGCTTGGAGGAAATGTGGGAACAAAGCACAAGCCCAGAGAGAGGCCTCGGAGGCTGGACAATGTGGGGGTTGTGCTGAGGGAAGTTAGGAGCCCTGGAGCTGGCAGCCAGGGCCAGGGAGGAGGAGATTATCACCATTTGTGCTTCCGTGCAGTGGTGAGAAAATTCATTTTTACATGAAAAGCATCCAAACTGTAAAAAAAAAAAAAAAATCTTAGTCAATATTCCATGGGGATATATCTGTTTTGCATTCTCACATACTCATATGTTTATTTGGAATTAAATGTAAATTAGCCAAAGCATGCTACGAATATTTTTCAACGTTTTGAAGCAGCTCTGTTTAAACATCATCTTCCCATAATGAACATTTTAGCCCTGCGCAGTGAAAGGGCTCCATATAATCACTGTGTAAAGAGCACAGAAAGTGTTATGTTTAACAGAAGTCAAAGCGCATTAAGGACATTAAATTTACCGCCAGAATTGTAACCTGCCTCCCCCAAAAAGCGGCCCTGTCTCCTCCCGCAGGAAAGCCTCCTACAGAAATGTCAGCTGTTCGTGTGCCCGTGTTAGGACAGACATCTGAAAATGACCTCACTCTGAGTCTGTGAGGTTTTCCCCTGCACAGAGCCTCCCCATTATTAAGGCACTTTTATGAATTTTTGGGTTTTTTGTTTTTGTTTTTGTTTTTGTTTTGAGAGATTCTTTCTATGTAGTTCAGGCTGGCTTTGAACTCATCATATAGACAAGACTGGCCCCCAGCTTCTCCTGCCTTCGCTGTGCAGGCGCTGAGATTACAGCTGTGCAGTCCAGCACCAGACGTCTTGTTTAAGAGATGTCAGATATCAGCCCTCCAATGAGGGCCTTGTTCTATGTATTTTCACATTTTCTATCTATACTCAGTGATTATTAGAAATATGATGAAATCCAGTTTGCATTGTTTCCTGTGACCCAGTTATTATTGAAACAGAAAGGACTACTAACCCTGCATGTGGAAAGGTCTTTAGATCAGACCCTTAGAAGCATTTTTAAAGTGTTTAAATTCCAAACTTCTGGACAATAATTTGATTCAGACTTGTTTGAATAGAAATTGCTCTCTGGAGACCAATCAGCCCCAAGAACTATACCCAGAAGGAAAATCTCCCATCTTAAATACAGCAGAGAATTAGAGATGATGAGGACAATTCTTTCTCTCAGGGAATCAGGGCTTGCGGGCCAAATGATTTATTTATGTGGCAGGAATCATTCTTCACAGTTTTCATGGGAAATCTCTGCTGAATTTTTGGACTGTTAAAGTTGATATAAAAATGAGTAGTAGTTTGTTCTTTGTGTTTAATTTGCACTTGGAAATATATATATATATATATATATATATATATATATATATATATATATATATATATATATATTGACTGATTCATTGTTGACTGATTCATTGTACAAAGGTTGAACTTTGGCCAAATTGTGAAGCAGAGAGAGGGTGGGTCTATAATCAATGTAATGCCAACAGAGCCATGATCTGGTCCTCCTAATGTCCCCTCCTGGATTAGGTATGATCAACAGTCATATATTTATATACATTACTTCTTTTAATATGGACCCATTTTTATGATGAGAAAGCTTCTCCAGAGCCCCAGAGAAGTTCTCCACTACTGTGACTTAGTAAGGAGACTCGAGTCTAAAGTGTACCTATGACAAATTATGCAAGTCTCTGTTGCTTCATACAAATGAATTTCTTACTCACACTTAGGTTGCCGTAGTTTTGGGTGAATCTTCAGGTCAGAAGTTAGCAAAGTAGAGCCAGGTAGTAAATAAATATATGAACAAAAGGGTAAAATAGGAACTTGTGATTAAGAGGATAACATTTTCATATTATACATTTAAAAAATAGTTTTTTAAAAAACAAATCTATCAGGGCATACAATAGGCTACCAAAAAGATTTTGTGTAAGGGTTATACTTTTCTGGCCTCTGCCTTGGGCAACAGTCTCCCTGTATTGGTTCAATTATTCTAGGTTTCTTCTGACTCTCTCATAATAGGTAACACATGCTGGCAGAGAAAGAGAAAACTAGAAAGTTGACCAGCAGAAATTAAAAGTTTCTAACCAAAGGAGAAACACATTGCTTCTGCTCTGATTTCACTGACCAGAGAAAAATCACACACACACACATGCATGCACGCACACATGCACACATGCACTCACGCACGTGAGCCTGGGTACCTGCCTCTTGGGCCAGGAAGTAAGGAAATAGACGCTGGAGAGGCCTCTCATAGCTTCCTCTGCCTGAACTGTGTCAGACCCTGGTGATGCAGGCTGTGATGGTGAGATCTTAGGGGATGGGGGGTGGGGGTGGGGGGTGCTTAAGAGAAACAGAACTGGAAAGCCAGGGTCTCAAGCTCACATCTCCATCAGAATGAGCAAATTGAATGCTAAGAAGCTCGATGACTTGGGTTATTTATCATGTCTTAGAATATAGCCAGCCTTAAGGAGCTGTCACATTTTTGGTAGACATGAGCGATATTGTCATATTTAGAATAATATGAAATATAATCACTTGTGATTTTTGGAAAATAAGGTTAACCCTTTTTTGGAACGTATCTTCCCCAGTGTTTCTCTTCAAAAGCTCTTAGTTTTATTTTTTTCTTGTTAAATATTTAAAGAAAACAAACTATACAATTTTCATATTTTATTTACTTGTTAAACTATGAAAAGGAATGTTAAAATTTAGTGCTGAAGGAGTTTGAATAGGAAAGCAAAAATGATCACTCTAAAAGCACAAAATGGGCCTTCAAATAAAAATCCTATCTTAAAAGTGAAAGATAGAGAAATTGGTAATGCAAGAACAATTATTATTTAGATTTATAGATTAAGAGCTGTTTTGCTCTAATGGGTAGCCAGTGAAAGCAAATGAAAACAAGGAATACTTTGCTAAATTTGAGTTTCAGATCTCAAATAGGATTTAGTTATACAAAGTACATAGTAGAGATTTCTTCCAACCAGTATGTTAAGAAGTTTTGTAAGTGTAAATTTCAAATTTAACTAGGTACATTGTGTCGGTATCTAGCAGTTGTATGCTCTATGTAAAAGAATGGATAGGAGAAACAAACCTTTGAGTATTTTATTTAATGTCTCTTCTTGATTTTTGTGATACTTACATTGTGTGTGTGTTGAGTCATCACTCCCAAGAGAATAAAAGGTTAGATTGTTGCTGTCCTTGGTCACAACATTTTCATCAGAGGCATTATTTTATGTGTGCTTCTGTTTAAAGACACCATATACATATGTGTTTATGTGTTAAGATTAACTCCTTACATGTAGGACTGCTTAATGACTCAACACTAACCAAGAAAAGGTTAACATTTTCCTGACTCTGGCTAATACGGTTGTAAATCTGTTTCACTTTTAGCTTCACCCTGACGCTATTTAGGTTCTTAAGAACAAAACAAAACAAATTCAGTCACCATCTTCTGAACACACAGGTTAAGTTGTTCTTATCTGCAGTAAACACCACTTACTGCAGATGTCATGTTAGCATTCTCCAAAATATCCTCACATACAAGTCATAGGATGTCTTCCTCCTTTTTTCTGACTGCACTGTACTGCTGATTCCTGAAATCATGTACAGGAGCCCTAGAAATCATGCCTAATGAAGTAATGGGTTTTCTCTGGGAACCATGCCCTTCAGCCTTCTGATAGGTCGGAATGCTAGTTAGAACTAACTGGGCACTGGGGACCAACATTTAAACTGCCAACAGAGGCGGGAAAGCGTGGCACCGAGTAGACTACAAGTAGGATACTTGTGGGCAGCGTGAGAGATGAGACGAGAGAGCAGAACATCACTGAACCCCAGGATCCCAATTTGGAAGGTGCAACAGGAAGGTCAAGTTTTTATCACTCTGTGAATGCCCATGTGTGACCATGAAAGTGTCAAGAGCCTTGTCTTTGAAGCATATGTTAGCAAGTGAACACATTTAGATTAGATAATTTGCAAAAAATGAGGACCAGCTGCGTCTATTGGCAAACTTAACAAATGAAGACAAGCTTAGCGAAAAGGATGAATGGACAATAATGTGGGGTAATGTGAATGCCCCTCAAATGATAATACTAGCAGCACGGAGTCTTGTGCTTAGTACAAAGCATTGAGTTGCATTCTTTTCTATCTCAGCAGTCCTGAACATGGCTGTCTTAGTCAGGGTTCGTTAGTCTACTGGTTTACAGCCCATAAGAAAGAAAATTGGAATTTATACACATGCCCCAAAATACGGAAAGCAAACCCCTTTGTTAGCCTAGTAGGAATGGTGCTAAGAATTCTTACATGCCTATAAATATCTAATGTGCCATAAGCCACAAAACTTTAAAGAAAAGTTACTGAGGAGATCACATATCAAATCTTAATCCGACTGACGGCCTCCTGTGGTTCTTTTGCGACTATGACTGCACTGCCCCGACTCCTTCCTACAGTGCTCTCTGCTGCAGATGCTGGGTTGCTAAGTCCTCCTCTGTTGTTCTGATTTCACATGGGCCCCATGAAGCTCTAATACCCTGTCGGTGCCATTGGAACGATTTCCGCAGCACCTGGCTTTATGTCCCAAGCACAGGATTAAGAGTTTAGGTGGGGACTAAACCACAGGAGTCGGATAAATATTGAACATCGGAGTCCATATTCTTGTAAATGTGTGAGTGGTAAAGCAAGAGCAGTGATAGCACCAATAGAAAGCCTGACACCGAGTCAAAATATCTTTCAGTAGAAGCTATTCTAGCACTGCCTGGGATTTCCAACTTGAGTCCGGTTTTATCTTCCTCTTTTTCTTTCCGATGTTTCCTTCCCCGGCCCCTCAGTGATCCCTCAAAATGATGGAGTGCAAAAACCCCTTTCCTGGTTCTAATTCTGAAGAATGGCTCTTGGTATCATCATTTTCAACTCGTCTCTCGTGGTGTGACATCTATTATTTCTTTAAAACTTTAAATGTGATTCTCCTGTATTTGGTACCCAGACATAGACTGTTACATAAGAAGTTTGGTATCCAAAGCAAGTTCATAGCTTTTACTATATTATACGCATCAAAAGTCTTTATCACTTTACTTAAATATTTACTCTCCCTAATTGTTACTCAAAAAATGAATGATTGTGTATCTTGATGGTACAAGTGACAGTTGAGAATCATGTAATGTTAGTATTTTGTGTTTCTGTTAATATAATAAATAAATATAGATGCCTTACCTCTTGGATTCAACTTTTACCATGAACAAGTATTTCACTTGTAAATTGAGTTTATTGGTACATTTTATATGTACAGTATGATCGCATTCAACGTGGAGAATTTGTACCTGTACATGATATATCTTCATTCTCATTTTTTCCCATATCCCTGCCCTCCCTATAACCTCCCACCCCCTCCATACATAAGTTTTGTTTCCATTATTTTTGTTTTTCCCATGGAATTTTTTCTTTCCCTTCTTTATTTTCTCCTATGCCCCTTTCCCTTTTCCCTTTGAATGTAATCTTCCTATTTCACAACACCTCTCATATATTGTGGACCTCATCTATACTTTCAGTTTCTTACTCTAGATCAATGATGTGATATTTATACATCTGTGTTCTGTTTATTTCACTTATGTGTATCTCCATGTCTAATAGCATACTTTCTTTCGTATGTGCACCATTTGCAAACACATACATTGAATATGTACCATCAGCTTAAGTTTTAAGTCATTGTTGCAGCTGTTAATCTGTTCTCCAGATAAGACGAAATACTGCAGTTTTGTTCACTACCCAAATTTCTCCGGGAAAGACTTAGCTGCAATATAGTATTGGTCTACCACTGATAGGAGGTATAGTGACCCTCAAAATATCCCTTAATCCTCTAACAAAATGATTAAGAGCTACTTACCCTTTGTTAAGGTTTAATTAACAATAGTTGTTATTTTCAAGTATTTATTACTTTGGTGTCAATTTTCTTTCCACTCTCTATTAAGCAGATGTCAAAGCACCTTTCACCACTTCAGAAGTATGTGCTAATGTGCTATGTGCTATTGTTTGATGATTATTTAGGAAGCATTTGATTTTTAGAAGATACAACTGTATTTGTTTGCTTAAGTACTGCAGTGCTTTTCAGGCCAGCTTGCTCACACGTAATTACTCTTCAGCTAGCGCGGGACTCTGTTCAGCTTGTTGTACTGCCCTGACTGTGAGCAACAACTTTTATTTGTCACTTTGAACATTGCTAAGTGTCAATTTTCTGAGTGTTCACTTCATGGCCACCACTTTTATTGTGAGGACACTGTTCACTTCTTATTTAATTTTGTCGCGGTAATGTAAACCAGGGACAAAACAGTTCCTGCAGCTGTTTTCCAAATGAGTCTGAAATGGGAGGACCTTGAACAAAATGAAAACAAAACAGAATTTTGTGTTTTTGGTCCTTAAGATTTCAGATAGTGGCTAAAACGGTTGCTATGTGACAGCTGACCTGAATTTTCTTCTGGCTCCTCCGCACAGGATGGAAAAATATTGCTGTCTTTTGCTGTAATGACAGTACTGTGGAGGTATGGTCTTGGTGGCTGACTAGATCATAAAAGAAAGCCAGAAAAACCATGTGTTGCTTTTGATTTGCTTTTATGACATTAACTTCCACCATGCTTAGTGCATAATATAGTTCTGTCATAATGTTCTCACATCCCTCGTAACAAGATGACCTGTTTTCCCCAGTGCTTCTCCTGTGGGACCCCATTGTACCCCAGTCATGCTGGGTGTCCACTTGGACATGGTGTAGAGGGGATAAACCTGATCAACACCAGTGAACAAATACAATCTGTCTCAGTTGTCCTAAATTTCTTATGGACCGTGTACATTTACGAATTATATTCAGTAGCAAAACCCTGATTATTTTTCCTTTAGCTTGTGTTCCTCAGGCTGTGTTTCTGTGGTCCACAGCAGTGTAGTTGAGAAAACGTGTCTAATAATCAATTCAGAAGCACCCGACAGTCACAGAAAACTAGTGTGTACTGAGTCACTTTTCTGCCGTGGGGTTGCACACGGGTAAGTGAGGTGCAGAGTCACACACACGCACATCAGACTCTGGGGAGGTTTCTGGAAGCTTCTGTTTGATGAATGCAGTGTAGGTTGGTATATAGCACAAGCGGTGGGAGGGGCTTGCAGTGGCTATTGGGGATTGGTCTGTGGTTGTCAGAGGAGGGGCCCAACTTTGAAAAGGCCTGGGCCACCCCCCTCCGTGCTGTGCCCTCTTTAGCTCAATGCTCGCTTTGGTCTCAACTTAGTCTACTGAGGGCCAAGGACTCCCTCAGGACCTAGGAGACTGGAGTGTAGAGCAGTTGGCTCAGCCAGCCCTGGATTTCGTCATCATCTCTTTGAATATCAACTTCATTCATTTCAGGCACATGTCCATGGCACTGTCCTTCTTCCTCGGGAAACCCCACATCAGCCTCAGTCCCAAAGGTTGTCCTACCTTCCTTGACATGTCCTCACCTCTAAACGTACTTGACAGCTTGAAGCCCTTAGTAACAACATGGTGCATATTTGCAAATTTCACTTGTTTTTATTAAAACTAGGGTGGGTGGGGGAATGGGAAAAAATAAGAATTAAATTGTGTAATATACTGGTACAAATTCTCAATGTTGTGTGTGATCATGATATGTATGTATAATGTACCAATAAAGATTCAAACTATTTAAAAACATGACCAACAAAACCTAAAAAAGAAAAAAAAAGCTGCTCTTTTATGGGAGCTTACTAATATGTTACCTATAACAAATTTAAACTTCATTTATTTCTTCATTGTGGTACAGTGTGGGAATAATGTACGAAATGCTGATAAGAATTTCAGGCTCTTCCACGCTCGTGTTTGAGCTATGCTGTAGCCATTGTGAAGCTCTTCTGAGACTCAGACTTACTGTGTTCTCACACTATACACATCACTGCCTCTGTGTCCAGTGCTCCTGGCTTCTCTCTGGCTATGTCCTACTCACACTTTGGCATATTGGGTAATACCTTGTTAAAAAGACTTGTTTTATAATCATTGTTCCCCAAGCACTGTTCCCCTAGCATTCAGCACAACACTGCCAGCATATTATCTCATCTAATTATTTAAGGAATCTGTACTTTTCTGCTTTATCTAATTGGTTTATAATCTCCTTGGGGGTAAAATTAGACCTCACTTATTATTGTATCTTGAATAATGAGTGAGAACTTAATTGATAAATGTCCACTGGTTCAAAAAAAATGTGGCAGGAAAAGGCAGAAAACTTGAGGTAGTCATGAGGACCAGCCAGGAAAAAATGAGATTAAATTATATCATATACTGATGCAAATTCTCAATGATGTGTATATATAAGGTACCAATAAAGATTCAAAAAAAGCCGGGCATGGTGGCTCACGCCTGTAATCCCAGCACTCAGAGGCAGAGGCAGGAGGATTGCTGAGTTTGAGGCTTGCCTGGGCGACATAGTGAGCTCAGGGCCAGCCTGAACTACAAAGCAAGACCCTGTCTCAAAACAAAAACACACACACAAAAAAGAAAAGATTAAAAAAAAAAGAAAGAAATGCAACAATCCCAGTAATAAAGTAAAACACCACTGAGCTCCTAGCATCTGCCACGCATGTGCCAAGGGAACTTTCTGTAAAATATTTAGGTTAGTCCTTTGACCATCTCAGGAAACTTCAGATAAGTTATCTACTTGGGGTCCTATAAATGGAAAATATATAGCTAAGGTCAAAACCCATCGTGTCTAACTCTTATATCATTCTTTTTACACCCGAAGTCTGTATGTCTCTGAATATGCAATGAACCGTGATGATTTGTTTAACCAAACAGCGCTGATGTGATGGGTAAATGTTTCACTGCTGCCATTTATTTCAAGACACTTCAGGTGTGAAGGAATAAGAACAAGGGATCCAAAGGTAGTTGATCTGGACTTTAGATTGCACTAAAAGTAGCATAATAATCATAGCTATGTTACAGTGGTAGAAATAGTATAATAACGTAGTAGTTGCTACTTCCTATTAGCTGCAGCCTAAGGGAAGTCTCTGGCTTTGGTCCAGCCTCATTTTTTGCAGTAGTTATGTTCTGTAAAGCAGCAGCACACACTGAATTTATCTAATGCTGCCGTAGTGCTCCTAGGGGAGAGGCAAGGTTAGGTTCCTGCAAAGCTTTGGTGCCATTTCTTTTTCTTTTTTAATTGAATTCTTTATTGGTACATTTTATATACACATCATCACTCTCAATAGTGAGAATCTGTACCAGTACGACACGAGTTAATTCTCATTTTTACCCATTTCCCTAACTACCGTACAACCATTCCACCCCTATATACATATGCTTTGTTTCCTTTTTAACATCATATTTTTTCTTTCCCCTCATTACTTATCTCTGCCCTTTTCCCTTTGAATATTTCCTAATTTCCAATATCTATCATACATCCTAGAACTCATTTACATGTTCAGATTCTCACACCAGAGGGGAAAAAAAATACGATATTTACGCATCTGTGGCCTATTTATTTCACTTACGAATATGTCCTCAAAATATGTCCACCTGAGTATAAATGACTCAAACTTACCAGTTCACAGCCTTGTTTTATGTGTGTTTTCATTTGAAATCTATCTTTCTCTTTCTCCCTCCGTTCCTATTCCTTCCAAGCTCCTCTCCGTCTCCTTTTCCCTCCGTCTCTCTTTGGGAGAGGGATTCATGAACAGTGCACCCATGTCCAGAAGCACCCACAGTGCTATAACTTGCACCCAAATGAAGCTTGTCAGATACAAATGTCCCTTTCAGAAGGCACTTCACAGCCCTTTTGCTCTGAAGGGCCCTAGGATGACACTTCCTGTCACATTTCGGAAACATTCTAATGGGCAAAATCACCAACATAAAGCACAGGAACACCAGAAGGAGCATTAACTAGAGGAAACAGGGTCTTGCTTCCAGCCAGAGTGCTGAAACAAGACAAAATGGCACATTGTCCTCACCTAGGAACGCGGTGTCAAGTGATTCAAACTTTGGTCTGAGCCTCTGATAATGACTGTGAAGGTGCTGCAGGTATTGATTTTGAGGTTACAAATAAATTTCAGCGTGTGTGCTGATTTGCAAAAGCACAGTCTAGAAACAGTAAAGAACAACTGTGGTTCCATTCCAATGCATTCTCATCAGTTCTGTTTCTCAGACATAAGCCACGTAGGTTGTCTCTCATTTTATTTTTTCTGTTGGCATTGAATACTTATTGCTGATTGAATTATTTCTTCTACCCAGTTAGCTTTGCTGTGGACAGTTTTGTTTTGTCTTTCTTTTTTCCCAGATAGGAGAAACCTGTTTATTGGCTGTGGTTTTGTACACTGGCTTTTTCAGCAGGCTCAAATCTTACCCCAGGGCCTGGAGAGATTTATTATTAATGAGGTAGGATGATGGTTAGCAGCTCTTGGTTAAACCCACAGAATGTGTTCTAAAATGAGTTCATCTGTTTAGAGGATTTGCAAAAGTTGGGTTGTTTCATGGACATTTCATTAGTAAGAAATCATCTATTTGCTCTTGGGAAAAGTTCTTTTATTTCCTTCCAGTAGGGCAAGCAGAATGCTCTAACTAGGTAGCTATTAGGAGGTTATGAAACCATCATTAATTAGTGCATTGATAAGATGAAAGAAAGGGTGAAAGGTAGCTGTCCAGGTGAGCCTGTTTTACCAAAGCTCTTCCTCCAGCCCCTCGGGGAAAGCTGGGCAAGTCTGGAGGCTACATCACGCCTTCCAGGCTACCGATGAATGTTTCAAACTTGAATTCCTGAATGGTGCCATAGAGAGCTTATAATCGAGGTACTAGCAGGTAACGGTACTCTATGCAGTGTATGAAGAGGGTGATTTCTTTTTAATATCCTAGCTCTAGTTTTCTCTGTCAGTCAGACTAGAGAAGTGTTTTTGAAAGCCTGCAAGGAAAAGAAAGCACATTTATAGAGGGGGTGGGGGGTTGTGGGGTGGGTGGGGATATGGGTAAAAATGAGAATTAACTCGTGTCACATACTGGTACAAATTCCCCAGAGTTGAGTGTGATTGTGAGCTGTCTATAAAATGTACCGATAAAGAATTCAATTTAAAAAAATGAAAGTGAATATACAAGTGAGAAATTGAAGAAGAGTGCTTCATAGGAAATGTATAGTGTTCAATTCTAACACTACCAAATAAACAGATATCCAGACATTAAAAAAAAGCCTTCAAGGGGCTTGAGGATATGGAAGGGTGACAGAGTGATGCTCTTCTCCCTGAGTTCATCCCCATCACAATGAAAATAAAGATAAACGCCCGAAGATCTTCAGACACCAGACAGGTTTGGTGGGTTGGCCTCCTGTGTGAGTCATCCTTGAGAAGGGGAAAGGTCCCATTAGGAAGGTGAGGAAGGGGAAACTCAAGCGGAGCTCTGGCACCTTCTACCTGGTGGACTGGCCTAACTCAGACTTTCTAGACCATGTTAAAAGCATCAGAACAGAATCCTTGTTCTTTTTCCTCTATTCTCTGTTGACCATATTATAAAGCAGCTTTTAAATAAGGGTTATAAAATTATCATTTGGCTCACTACATACTTTTTCCACTGAGTTTCTGTCGGTGGAACTTTAGTACTATGAACAGCAATATAGAAAGTAAATTATCTCAGTGTTTTAGATGCCATATATGTATAAGTCATGTATCTGTTTCTTTGTATTTACTCACTCAGTTACTGATTTAGTTCTTGTGGTGTGGGGATTGGACCTAGGTCCTTCACACGGAATTACATCTCCATGTCTTTTCATTGTATTTGTTTAAGACAAGCCTAGGCTCAAACCTGGGATCTTCCTGCCTTATCTTGCTAGGATTCAAGAATTGTAAGCATATAATCATCCTCTTTTCCTTAATACTGGCAAAAGCCAGCACAATATAAAATATCCTTTAAAAGTTTTGTACACATTTTGGCTCAAAGATTGCTTTTATTTCTGTGTAGAAAGCTCTCACTTCTCTCTCTTATGGGGAAAGTGGTTGAGTACTACAATTTAAAATAATTTCCCCCTTAACAGTCATGTAGATAAAATCGTTACTCTCTCTTAAGCACAGTATTTAGTTAAAAACTGCTTCCAAAGAGTAACATGTTCTTCACTTGCTATCAAAATGAAATGAGTGCTGAGTTATTCCTGACTACTTTGTGCGAGTTGCCTTACCTTACCTCCCTAAAGAACATATTTTGGCAGACATGTGTCCACATCATCTTTTGCTGTTCCTGCTAACCGAACTGCCGTGGAATAAGAAAGAATAGGTACACCTTCCTTTACCTCAGCACAGACTCTGAAAGCGAGCCCACTGGGAAACTCTGTGACAATAAGATGAACAAACCGTGCGCCTTTTATTTGTGGTTCAGAATGCTCCGGAAGTGAATGTATCTATTCATAGCGCTTCTTATTTTCTCCACACTTCTGTGGATACACCAGGGCAGCCTGCCACAGACATGAGTGTCTCCCTGGAGTTTCACAGAGTTTCACCTCTGGGGTACAGGCTTAGCGCTCTTTCCTCAATGTGTTTTGAAGAGCACAAGTGGTAAAAGACATGCAGGTGCTTGTCATTGAGAAAAAGAGAACCCTCAAATATTCATGAAGTGCCTGCAATTGCATTTTAATTTACTTTAGGAAATTGCCTACTTTGTTATTCATTTTTGTTTTGCATAATAGTTATGACAACTCTGGTTGGTTTCTGATTCTAAGGAACCTACACAGATGCAGATTTCTTAGATATCTGGTGCACAGATTTTTTTTCTGTTGCATCATAAATTGAATTTCATTCATGAGAAGGTAATTTACACTTTCAGGCATGTTTTTGTTAATAAACCAGATTCTTTTGAATGTCATTGCTTTTCAGCTCTCCTGAAATAAAAATTTCTATTTTTCTTCCTTTCTTCAAACTTCTTTAAGCATAATTTTGGTTAGGAGAAGTAATAACATGCTAGTTATTTCTGAGGTTATGTGGTTACCGTAAGTGGATCAATTTTAGAAAGAAATTAAATTTGTGGTGAAATGGTAGGTCATTTAAAGAAGTTGGCAGTATCCAGATGTTAAACAATAACATTCTGAAAGGATTTCCTATTCTGCATATGAAAAAGCAGGTGTTCATAATATCAGGTACATGTTAGAGAGCTAAGAATATCATACATGAAAATTAGATTTTAAAAAAATTACAGTGTAAAATGTCCTTTCATTTGAGTAAATTAACTGTATAAGATAGGTTGATTTCTATGGATGTCAGGAGGAGTTGATTTCATTAGCTTTTTTGAGACAGGGTCTCGCTTTGTAGTTCAGGCTAGCTCTGAGCTCACTATGTAGCCCAGGCAAGCCTCGAACTCAGCAATCCTCCTGTCTCTGTCTACCAAGTGCTGGGATTACAGGCATGAGCCACCACGCCCGGCACTGTGGTATGTGCTATTAATTGCTGGTGGGCGTGAGTCTCCATGCCCAGCCTTGTATGTGGTTTCTGGGGATCGAACTCAGGACCTTGCACTTGCGAGGCAGGCGCTGGAACCACTGAGCTAACCCTCTGGCCCCGATCCTTCCAGTTTTTACCTTTGTGGCTGGTAATTAGTAAATGTTAGTACTGAAGAACAAAGAGTTGCCTTTTTGAGTTCTGCCTTGATGTGTTTGTTAAAATGCAACAGAAAAATTATAAAATAAAAGCCCAGATTAGAGAGTTAGGTCATTCTTCAGTAACTCCCCCTGCCCTGTGGGGGAAATCAAAGAACACAGTGTGGCATTTGGTTGACCCCAGTTGTGTCTAATTAAAACGCTACTCTATGCAATCTTAATACTTTTATTGACTTTCAGTAAAGTCCTTGGGTGTGTTAAGAATCACCTTCACTAACGTTTACCCGGACACCATGATGACAAAAATATAAAATGAGTTTCTCATTGACGGAACGTTCATCTTATAACTATCAAGAAGCTTGGATTCTTGGAGAGAAGATTGCTCTAACAGATATCTTTCTTCCAAGATGGAAGCCATAGTTATTCTGTGGGTTTAGGAAAGCTTTCTTGCACTGAATTGCAGACATTTAACTATTGACAGCTTCAAGGTCTGGTTTATTTTCTTATAAAGTCCTCCCAAGAGAAAATAAGGCCCATGTCCACTCTATAACATTATGGAACAAGACTAATTAGATACGGAATCTAAAAGTATTAGGGCAGGGCCATAAGACACCAGATACTACTAGAAACAAATAACTTTTAAGGCAGAAATATAAGCACACAATGAGTATAGTTCATCATTTCGTGGCTTTTTTTTTTTTTTTTTTTTTTTTTTTTTTTTTTTTTTTTTTTTTTTTTTTTTTTTTTTTTTTGCTTTTTGAGACAGGGTCTCGCGTTGTAGTTCATGCTGGCCCTGAGCTCACTATGGTGCCCAGGCAAGCCGCCGCGAACTCAGCAATCCTCCTGTCTCTACCTCCCGAGTGCTGGGATAACAGGCGTGAGCCACCACATCCAGCACTGTGGTATGCGGTGTTGATTGTTGGTGGGCGTGTCTCCACGCCCAGCATTATATGTGGTTACCGGGGATCGAACTCAGGTCCTTGCACTTGCGAGTCAGGCGCCGGAACCACTGAGCTAACCCTCCGGCCCTTCATGGCATTTTAAATCATTGGTAGACATGTACAGCAATTACTAGAGCTGCTCACAAATATTCTGATTCTCTTCTTTATGGGTACATTCTAGGATTTTATTTCACAATTCCTTTCTAAGTTAGGTACAACTACTTGACCTATTTCATTATGAAATGATGAGTAGTAATGAAGCACCTCAGTTTCAGATGGAAGTGTTAAGAGCCAGAGTGTCATTTGCCTTGGAAGTGCATAAGCCAGCCTGAAATCTTGAGTGTTTGTAAGAGGTGATGTCTTCCACCAACTCAGGTTAAATGTACAATCTTAGAAATAAAACCTGGAGAATGTAGTGTGGAAACAACATAGCTCATTGCTATCAAGGGCATTTTTGTGCTCTTCCATGATTTCTATATTGAATCCTACATCCCCAATAGGATGACATTGAACCTTTCACAGGTAATAGGTCATAAGGGAGGAGAAACCACAAGAGCACTCGTGCTCTTATAAGACAGTCACTATCCTCTCTCAGTCTCCTCTGTGTTTGCTCTGTCTCTCTCTGTCTCTCTCTTGTGTGCAAGTGTGTGAGCACACTAACACACATACAGGGAAGACCCCTCAGTCAACACTGTATCTGCCGACTTCTTCTAATCTGAACAGTTGGAACTATGATGTTCGTGTGGCTATTACTGCTTGTTTTACACTTATTTTACTTTGTTTGAAATAATATATTCCATGAGAAAATTAAATTTATTTTCACAATAAATTTGATAGATACCTATATAGCAGTTTCTTTGGGATATATATTTAGAAGTTGATGTCATCTCCGCTAATAGCTTCAGAAACTTGATGAATTACTGAAATTTTCGAGCCATAACATTCATTTACAAATGATGGCAAGTCACTTACCTCATAGGTTTGTGATGAGGATTAAATGATTAAATACCTATAATTCATGTAGCAGAATTTCCAAGGGGGGGGAATACACACATAAAAACCCCATGTTCTTCCTTACATTTTTCTCTGCTAAGTTGTAAAGAAGCTTAAGTTGGCAGTGTCTTAAAAAAATGCCCTCACACCTCATTTTGTAGCAGATGCTATCCAAATACAAATAACTGTACCCGAGGTACAAAATAAAATGTGCTATTAAGACAGCACAAATGAAGTACCTGATAGGTCGTAAAATGGCAAAGCCAAAGGAACTGTATAGAAATTGTAAGCTATAAGCATCCATCCAGGAAACCAAAGAAAATCACCAGGAAAACCCTGGTAGAGGCATCAGTAAATGGTTTCTTAAAGAAACTCCCAGCCTTGTTTTAACGTTTTCCATCCAAGTTCATCCACTGATCAACACCGATTGTTGAAAGCTCTTGAGGAGCTCTGTTACAATAGCAGCTTGCCTTGTACAAGCATCATCAGCAGGAAGTTTGAAATCTTCAAAAGCCAATGTGCTCTTTAGAAGAGTGGCCAGCCCTGGGCGGAGTGAAGGCTTCTTAACAAAGAAGGAACCTCAACTGCTCCAATACTGCCGACCTTTTCCAGATGGGTAGTTTCCCAAATTGCACCACTTTCTTTTGTCTCATTAGCAGCCTTATGCCTTACACTTAAAATCAGATGTCAGAGCAGAGCCTCTAGTAATGAAGTCACAGAGCCCAACCTATTTATCAAATAGGGCTTAAAACATTCTGGAAATTGGAAGACAGTAGAGTTCCCATGCTGCTGAATTAGCAGGATGCACTGGTCAGGAAGTGGGGCGCTGGTAATTGAAACATCCTGAATAAATTTTCTAGAAGATACTCATAGAATGTGAACACCAGTGAAAGGTTTCTGAACAAAACCAGAAATTAGTGGGAGTAGCTTAAGTTGGGAAATAAAAATAAACTCATGTAAGTGTGGAGAGAAGAGTGGCTTCAGTGTAGAAGAGCATGAAGTAGTCTGTCTACACAAATGGAAAAGGTGACTATTTTGCATTTGTTTAGCAGCCAGATAGGAAGTACAGAGGAGGAAAATGGTACTAGTGTCTGTGGGTCCCTCTGAATTCTTGGACTGGTAAACTCTCCTGCAGTATTGGGGGTGAGTGGATCACATTTCCCTTAGCCAGGTAGTTTCCCGCAAACCCCTTGGATTAGGAGAGACATTACCAGCAGTAGATTGATCAGGCCCATATAGAGTGGGGTCAAGGTACCCATTAACACAAAGGACTTTTGAATAAATCTTCTGTATAAGGCAGTAAATAGTACTCTTATTTGCAAAGCAAAATGAGGATTTTATGTGGAAAAAAAAACTTTGAGCTCACCTGTTATTTTTAGCTGCATTTACAGATGGAGAGAATTATTATGTGCAAGTGTCACTAAGCCTTAAGAAGAAATAAGGGCAATAAAAATTACCTGTTAGTTTTCTTACTGTGCCTTGTATGTTGGAAACATTTTCTTTTGTCAAAAGAATGACAGAATATTAGTCCCTGGGTCCTGTTTGACTTCCCAGGCACTCCGGTGGTGTATTTCTGTGGCTGTGTCTACTTTCAGGCTACCTGATAATAGAATGTGCTCAACTTTCATATCCTCACCTTGGAAATCACTGCAGGTTATAATTGCTTTGGATTTTTAGCTTGAAGTTCATGAGTATAATTTTCAACTGAGGTGAATCATTCTGCAGAGGCTGTGTCAGTCATTTGGAATTAGTTCCCTATCCATTCACCATACTCCCATTTGATGTCTCTTGTTTTTTTTTATGTTCCAGAAGTTTTCCTTTGGGAGATTAATAGCAGAAAAAATAGCTCCATCTAGAGCAGTAGCTCTTGGTATTTGTAGTCCCATTGGACTACAGTATCTCTTCAAATAAAAACCACCACTTCATAGATTTGTTCCACGCCTCAGTGTAGTGTGTGCCTAACATGAGCAGTATACAGGAATAAGTGACCTTTTGTGTAGTCCAGTGACAGGCTGGAAACCTTAAAAATCTGATGTTCACCATCAAAACCACTTTCTGGCTAACAGTGTCTCAGTTGATGTAACAGAGAATAAAAGTGAAACACTTTATTTTGTAAGTAAGCAGGTTATTTTGCTGAAAATGAAAATAAAATGTGAACCACGGTAACATCATGGTAAATATTTTAGTTTCCTTGCAGGCTGGTGTGATGAACTCTCTGCGAGGACTGTGTTCCCTTTAGATGATCATGCCGCAGGGACTACCTGGTTTAGGCCCTTTCAGATCCTTCTCAAATTATGACAAGCAAGTCTGAAAGCTCTAACACTAAATTACACAATTTTCCTGTGAAAGTAGAAATTGTGAGATTTCAGTCTTTAAAAGAATACATTGCTATATTTTTAACTGAAATATACTTTACCAGCTAACAGGGAGGAACTGTGTTAAATTGAATTTTGTAATGGAACAGTGTAACCATCCTCTGCCAGACATATTTGACATCTTAATTTCCTTGCCTACTCTGACACAGAAAGTATTAGCTCTTCATTCATCATAAAACTTCAGTATGTAAACTTATGATGAATGATTAAGACACACGGAGCCAACTGGGATGGCGCTCCTTTTCATTTTCAAGAATCATAAAAAGCTTTGATTTGCAGCTGTTAGAAGCAAGTTAAAATATTATCAGGATACCACCAGCTTGCAGAGTACAGCTGATTGGTTTCTGGTCACTGTGCAAAATTGTAGCTTTATGCAACCCAAGAATCAATGCTCCAGTTCCTCTGATTGGAGGAGGGCTGGTTGCCTGCAGATTCTGCTTGTGGCCTTTGCTCCTTTTTGCTTGGCATTTAGCATGCCAGTTATACATTCCTTAACATCTTTGCCATGTGACTAATTGTAACAAGTCATTTTCTCAAAAAATCCATTAGTGTGTTCTAATCGAAAGAGTAGTTACAAATGAATTACCTTTTTAATCATTTTAATCTAGCTTTAAAAAAAAAAACCAGCATTTTCACAAGCTATTTGTCATTTTCTTGACACTGACTTCTTAGTTTAAAACTTTTTTAAAGCAGATCTTATAATTTTTAGAAAAAATCTTTTAGAAAAATCTACTTCCATGTAAAGATTCCTCCCAGTGTACTTCTCTTTAGTAGTGTATTCTTTCTGTTACTTTCTGCAGGTCGCATTTGTATGCGGTACACACCATAGAATTCATGTCCCAAACTCAGATTGTCTTTTAGACCAAGTGATTCTGTGGGGAAGAAAAAGATCTGGGTCTGGAAGGGACAGAAACCACACGGGACTCAGCTCTCTAACTCTGGCTGAGGAGCTAATGACCCAGATGGATCGCGGGGTTTCATCCAAGACATGGCAGCCATTCACATTAAATGGTATCTGTAGATAACCTCTTACTTTGAAGAAACAGGTTTTTAATAACTTGTGATGATTAGTGGGCATATAGACGTGATTTTGTACTAGAGAAACTTTATTAGTGTTCTCATTGAAACTTGAGATTTTAGGGAATTTAAGGAATTATTAGAGTGGAATGTAATTCCTGCTGAAAATCATTACCCACGAGGCACCTTGTTGAACAAGTTTTAGTAATTTGTTGAGATTAACTACCTTATGAGATTTAAACTGGAATAGTATTGGATTTCCCTTACTAGACAGATAACAACATCTAAAATTTAATTCCAGGGTAACATTTTTTAAGGGGAAAATGGTACAAGCACTTAATAGAATTATCTTGATGCCAGTAGACTGGGAAATGCTACTTATTTTACTCCTCTTCTACTCAAATGAGACAACCACTGGCTTTTCCAACAGTGCAGTTATTTTGAACCTATTAATGTTTTCAAACTCACTTGCTCTAAATTGACAAGTACTTGTGTATGCTAGTGGACTGTCTGCAAGGCTGATTAACTATTGGTTTTACAGTTGTCACTTCTGCTTTTGACTCTCTGCTATGCCTGCCGTGTTTCTGAAGGAGGGAGTTGCACGGGCTTCCATGACTGTTAAAACAACATGGCTGCCTGGAAAAAAGGTGAATAGATTGTGACAAATACCAGGATAACACATTGTAGCATCATTATATGTGGAAACTGGAGGCAGGGTGGTGTGTATGGCACTACTCCCTTAGTTACCAGATAGCACTGGGCTCACAGAACAGCTATGTGTTACAAAGTTAGGTACATGGTGTATCTGAGGAGTGTTTTCAGGGAGCTGTTACTGGAAGACAAACTCAAAAGCAGTTTATCAACTGTCAGTGTTTGGGAATGAAATTTCTTTATTTTTCTATTTGTTCCTCTGTGCTAGATATCCATAAAAAGAGTAAATTTTCTTTAAGGCACCTTTACTTCTAGCATGTTTGTTAAAAATAATTATTAACATCTTACTATTATCCTGTTACATTTCATTTTATACTTATAGCAGATGGACAAGTGTGGAAGACTTTAAATGAACCAGAATCGCAGCTAGGTTTCTTCTGGGGGAAGCAGAGTGGAGGTCTGCCCTCTGGACTATCTGGTTCTGTGGGTTTCTGATTCTTATCATTATCTTTGAGCTATTTGATAACACTTTAACTCCCAGATAATCACTATCAGTACAAATGATTTGAATTGATAGACATGCAAACTTTTTATCACCTATAAACACAATTTATCTTTAACTCCTCATCCTAATCTTTCTCTGTTCCTATTAGTGGAATAAACCAATTTTGTATTTACTTAAAATTCATTTCAGCATTAAAATTTTCAGATTTGCATGCAGTTCTTTGATATTGCCCTTGAGCTAGTTGTAAAATCTTACTGTTCTCTCATAAATTAACTAGTTAAATATGGTCCTCGATAAATGTTTACCTTACATTTCAGTGCCTGACAATTATGCTGTGCTCTTAGAAGTATTCGTTAGCAAATTTCCTTTATTTTTCTTTCTTTCTTTGTTGGTTTTTTCTTGTTGTTGTTTTGTTTTGCTTTTGTTTTTTTGGGACAGTCTCGCTTCATAGTTCAGACTGGCCCTGAGCTCACTGTGTAGCCCAGGCAAGCCTCAAACTCACAGCAGTCCTCCTGCCTCTGCCTCCCAAGTGCTGTGATGACAGGCGTGAACCACCATGCCTGACACTGTGGTGTGTGTTCCATAGATTATACTCCGGACTTTGTGCTTGTCAGACAGACACTGGAACCACTGAATTTAATTGCTAAATTTCAGCCCACCAATTTTCTTTTTGTGGCAAAAATTTTACATGTACATTTTATTGTGTTTAATGTTCTTTGTTGAAAGTATGTACATTCTGAAAATCTGACTTTTACAAAGATACGTTGCAGAGGAGACAAATGCCAAGTCATCAGAGAGAGAGAGAGAGATCTGAGGAATTAGATGATGTGGGTAACCTTATCTCTCACTTACTGCTTGCATCTATCTTGCCTGATGCATTATGTTTAGTATCTTCACAGCACGCCTGTCTTTTTCTATAGAAAGGAATGGAAGCCAGTACACAGCAAGCCTAGAGAGGAGCCAATGGCTCGTGTGTGAATTACCACTTGAAGTACATTTTTTTTTTTTTTTGAGACAGGCTCTCACTTTGTAGTTCAGGCTGGCCCTCAGCTCACTATGTAGCCCAAGCAAGCCTCAAACTCAGCAATCCTCCTGCCTCTGCCTCCCGAGTGCTGGGATTATAGGCGTGAGCCACCACGCCCAGCACTGTGGTATGTGGTATTGATGGCTGGTGGGCTTGATTCACCACACCCAGCATTGTATGTGGTTACTGGGATGGAACTCAGGACCTTGCGCTTGTGAGGCAGGCACTGGAACCACTGAGCTAAATCTCTAGCCCTTGAAGTACATTTTCTTATTTACACTTAGTATCCAAAGGAAACTGAATGGAAGGAACGAAGAGCTTGCTGTCAAGAAGGTTAGTCCTCCAGTACATATGGCATTGAATCAAAAGCTGAGATGTGTACACACATATATGACACCATTGGGCCCAATAACAGAGCAGGAACTTTTGTGCAGCCCTATTGCATTTCTTCTTCCTGTACAGCTGTGATTGTCTTGCCTGATTTTGCTTGTCATGGAAATAGTATGTTGAAGGACAAAGACTCAAACTCGTGTCCCATGGAACTTGTCAAGCAGCAAGTGTCATTAATTCTTTTTCATAACGTAAAGTGTCAGGTACCGTTACCCACCCCATGAGATCATGTATTTGTATGTACCTCAGCCTGTGGAGTACAAGTTTAGTTAGAGTAATTCTGCAAAACGTGGTGATTCTGCTGAGGATCCAAAAGAGAAAAATTAAAAGCCATTCTTGTTAATGGCCTAGACCCTTCTGAGTAGTAAGAGCCATATATGGTAGTTGGCTTGAATGGAGCCACAGCATCCTGGCAGGATGTGCTTAGAGATCCATCCTATGGAAGCTGCACGCCTGGCATGACTCCACCACTCCTTGTATAAACAGTGTCTCGCTCCTATGGCCAGGCAATCATGAAAAGCAAAATTAATTGGGAGGGAGAAGAAAAGAGAATTTACTGTGAATCCCAACCGGATTCATCCATCCAAACTCGTACATGCCAGCCACTTGCACAACGAGGTGAGGAAACAAATCCTTGCAGAATCATTTGTTCTGCACAGCGCGCTGGGCGAGGTGTCAGGATCACGCCTCCCGAGAGGCGGCTAAAGGTTCTTCTCACAGAAGGTGCTGTCAAAACCCAGTTGTCTAAGAGCCTGCGTTTAGTGTTAGTGAACAGGAGTAGCTTCTAGGAGTTGATCTGAAAAAAAGTTCTCAGATATTGTTCCAGTTGGTTCATCACCTCTGGCTTTATCTTTCATTTCTGGGAATTTCTCCAGGTTACTGGGAGTGTTATACAGTAGAATAAGCAAGACTCTCATGGGCACATTAAGGGGGAAGCTGAACTAATTTTGGTCTGTTCCCAAAGCCTTCTTTTCCTTCACCTTTAGCAGAAGGAGACCGGAAGGAAAGTTCAGCTTCATATAGATCGATGGGGTTCTGAAACTAGACTGTGAGGTGCTTTTCTGAGGCATTTGATTGTTTGAGAAATACTGAGGTGTCTCCGTAAGAGAGTCAGCAGCCAATACAGGGCAGGAAACAGTATGCAAATCTCACAGTATAATGAGTTAATGAATGAGCACCCAGTAGTTTCAGTTCTATGACTAACACTCCACTCCCACAGCGTTTATATTTGCTATGAGTATCTCACACATAGAGAACGGATGGCACTGTAGAACCTACAGTTTTCATGGTTATTAAGGTAGTCCAACTGTCTTTCAGTGCAGGTATCTCTATCACAACATTCTAATCTTTGAAAGTATTCAGTAGTTTTTAAGTATATAAAGTCCCATTCTGTGAATGACATCTTGGAAAATGAAGGTTTTTGTTCAGTATCTTGCAAAACCTTCGAATATGTCGAGTAGTAATCTAGTAGACAAAATAAGTGATTCTGTTTATGGTGGATTGAGCCTGCAACCTGACTCTCTTACTACCAATATAAAATATCAGTGTGCAGTATTCAAATGCTGTGAAGTTCCTGGGGTTGTGCCTATGATGTAAGTCAAGAGAAAATTGCATGAACTTATTTAGAAATTTTTAATAAAGCATTATTCATTTACAAATTCCTGTCAGTAGTAACTGCATGGCTTTTCCCCCCATGATTCCTTCCTCAGTTGTGTTCCTTAAATTAATCTTGGCACAGTCAGCCTAATATTCCCTTGAATTCTGCATGATGGGTAATTCATGACTTACATCATTTCATCGATGTATTTTCACTTCCTTTATACGTTGAACAAAATGTACCAATTGCCATTATGGACCAGGCTGCAGTTAGGTGTTGCAGATGAGACTGATGAACAAGGAGGCTCCCAGCTCCCCCAAGAGACTCTGGTCCATAAACGTGGGTGAATCTGTTTCACCAGGTCCGTGTGCAAAGCTGATGGCAGAGCCGAAAGTGAAAAGCAAACCCATCAAGACTCTCGATCCTGGGAGATCAGTGTAGGCCAAATATTAGTCTATTAAATAAACTCAGATTTAAGAGGGTAGAAGACAAAGTATAAATAAAGAGAATGGCATCACTGAAGGTATAACTGGATGTACTGTGCTGTCAATAATTCTGTTTGGCATGAGAAACAGGTAGTTGAATGGCAGAAGATGAGAATATAGATTCTTCCATGAATGATCAGAGGTAAAGATGCATCAAGATGAATTGTTTAATAAACACAGTCACCAAAGGAATCCAGGTGTGTGGTTCACATGGATGAGTCTAAACTGAAGTGATCAATGTTTCTTTGAGGGGAAATTATCTAAATTGGGGATTTCTCATGGACTGAGGGTACAGACCTCACGTGAGAGTTACTTGAGAAACTACACAGGAGTTCTAGAAAGCAACCCCTGGAGCTCAGATCACAGAAATTTTACGTACTTGTATATTGTAAATAGCCTTAAGTTGGACACTGGTTTCCTCATGTAATCTTATTTCTCACTATATATCATTTGCATATTTTCTTTCCCCCAGTATAACGATATTTAACATAGGGAGTTTGTCTACTGTTGCTGTAATTTGAAATTAATAACAATCACAAGAAACAGTGTCATAGGTTAAGTTGAATTTTCTGATAGAGGAACTGCCCTCAAAAGATTGACTGTCTTCTCTCTCAAGCCTTTTAGCCATTAATAAGCTATTTTGAATGAATCAATCTGATATTTTCTTAGGTAAAATAATATCATTTTTATCACTTATTTTTTCCTAATTGAATTTAAGTGCTAGGCAGAAATCAGAATTTTTCATGCTTTTCATTAGCATCATAGAGTATGTATGACTGGCTACTCTGGCATGCCAAAGAAAGAGTCCAGGAAGATGAAAAAAAAACAAAGCGATGATCACTCCTATGGCTTCCAGGAATTAAACTTCTATTCCTCTAAGAGTCTAAAGTGGGGTGTTACAAGTTCAAGTCCTGTCTGCACAATTTACTGAGAGTCTGTCTCAAAATATGAAGTGGAGAGCACTATCACTGGGGTGTGGCCCCCAGTACCACAAACAAAGTCCATTTAAAAAATTAATTTACGGATCTAAAACTTTTTATAGAGCATGCATAGTTTGATATGCAGCATGATCACTGTAGGAAAGCAACTGTTATACCTATCACCTTATGTGCAACCTTCTGTATGTAAGTGATAAAAACAGCTAAAATCTACATTTTCTTACATCTTATACAATGTTGTATACATAGTCTCCATGTTACAAATACTGTGTTGATCATTAATGGATTTTTCAGACTCCTTTAAGCAAGACAGTTCTAAGATTCACCTTGATCCTTCATTTGTCTTTAAGTGCTTGGGGTGTGGGCTTTAACTTAGGAGAGATATCGTTCACTTCATGAGTTTCTATAATCCTTTGGGTTTAAGAACTCGCTGAGCTTTAATCACACAAATTCTTTAGGATAATTCTTGACTCTACTGCTGTTAACTGACTACTGAACATTTTGAAGGATGATGAAATTTATTATAGCATTTGAAGTGCTGTCATTTTAAAATCTAGATCCCTAGACACATTTGAAAAGGAGACCTCGTGCCCTTTATTAATTGCCAAAGTAATACCAGGAGAGGAGGGCTCTCTCCTCTTCATAGGTTTTCCATCATTCGTCTGTGAAGCAGAGACTGGTGCTATTTACCTGTGGGCATCCATCTTCAATGATTGGTAGGAAATAAAGTAATTATTATAAATTAATGGCTCTGTGAGTTGTAAAAGGTTGGATACTATGGAGTTACACTGTCACACATGCAGACAATTAATGAAATATATACTCAGACGGCACCATGGATCCTGTGACATTTTAGCCACTTTGCCTTTTATTATTTGACTCTCTGTGATATGATCAGCGTTGAGTCATGCCTTTACGGATGCCCGCTAAAACTGCAGTATTTCATGGGGAAGAAAAATAATCTTTCATAAAAGCTTACATGCAGTTCGATTTGATTAGGTTCTTAATCACTCTCACCTAGACTTGGCCCCTGTTCTAAATTGGTCTGAAATAGTTTACAGCTATTGAGCTTCAAGCAGTAAATCCCAAATTCTCAAGTGAGCTGTCATATAATTTAGTAAGAACGCTGATCTGTTGTTATCAGGGTCAAAAACAAGCACTTTGCAAATTGGTTTATTGTATATCACAGCAGGATCACCAAACTCAGTTGTCGAAATGGCTAACTTTGAGTACGCAGAGATCAATGTCAGATTACAGCGGCAGTAAACTTGACAACGCTCCTCATCTGTGGGTGAATTTGTAGGAGGCAGTTGGTTGGATTGATGGAACGTGGGTCACGGCAAGTGGAAGACGTAAGTCAGCATCTCTGGTCAGCTGAGCTGCAGGAGATGACCGGAAGCTAGTGAATTACTCCTTGCCTGGGTTTGACAAGCAGTGCTGGGACAACTTACGTATAGCTATTGCCCCCGGGGAAGGCAGCAGGGTTCCTGAGAGAAGACACTGTTCAAGTGGGAGGGTTAAAAACAAGTTTTATGTATTTGAAGTAGGAAGTTTTCGACAGTCCCTACAATGTAGACTTGAAGAGAATTGTGAACAGTTCTAAAATTTGCAACATGCTTCTTACATTTTTTCCTATTTTGGTTTAGCAGTTAAATATTTTGGGTGAGTATCATGCCAAATGTTTAGGAGACACAGTGCAAAATCAACCGGTATAAATATCCTTGGGATAAAGATGTAGGCATCTCTTAGAATACTTTCACAGAGGACATTTTGATACGAATAAAGAAACATGCATAAAATCAGCCAAACCTACCAGGTAAGCATAGGCTATAGTTCTATAATGGTACCTTAGTAAGAAAATTCTTTGCTGTTGGCATCTGTGCTTATTCACAAAATCAGTCTTTAGTTCAGGATCTTTATGCTCAAAACCTATAATATAAAATACATCATCTGTTGCAATGTAATACACACATAGTATATGAGCAATATGTTCACAAGCAGTGACCTCCCTTGTGTGATGAAGATTGAGGTCCTCTGCTCTTCTAACCTGACCACTGGTAGCTGGGTACCTGCTGAAGGAATTCAAGTCCTGCAGTCCTAAAGACATTTGCACCACAGCAATGTGAAAGAAGTCTGCCACATATGGGCATCTAAAGAGACAGGCAGCAGTACTCACCTGACTGGAAGCCAAGTAGGCAAAGTTACACTGAAAGGATGCCTGTGATTAAGCTTGTGCTCACAAGGGGCCTGGCCATTGTGGAGATCGGTAGATGTCTGGAAGGATGCAGCTTCCGTTTATCTGCAGGACAGATGTGACTTGTGCATGCACCTGTTTGTGGTGGGCTCTCAGATTCTTAAGAACAAAGTCTCCTCCAATCCTTTAGCACTTTCCGGTACAGCACCTGATGTGTTGATCGTGTGTTACTGTGCGCTAATGAGATGAATGCGAGAACAAATGGATGAAGAAAGTGATAAGAATCAAATGAACTTTATTCAACATTTATTACAAAACCGCCATTAACACTTATGCTGAAAATTGGAGACAGGATAAAGAAGATGTGTTTTTTTATTTAAATTGGAGTATTACTCTGTCATCAAGAACGACAAGTGTCATTCATTTATGTGCAAATGGATACACCTTGAGGACACACTAGTTTTTTTTTTTTTTTTTTTTTTTTTGCTTTTGAGACAGGGTCTTGCTTTGTAGTTCAGGCTGGCCCTGAGCTCACTATGTAGCCCAGGCAAGCCGCCACAAACTCAGCAATCCTCCTGCCTCTGCCTCCCGAGTGCTGGGATTACAGGCGTGAGCCACCATGTCCG
>PVIC010021234.1:0-28748 GCA_004025085.1 Thryonomys swinderianus
TATTTTATTTTATTTTATTATTTTATTTTATTTTTTTGAGACAGGGTCTCGCTTTGCAGTTCAGGCTGGCCCTGAGCTCACTGTGTAGCCCAGGCAAACCTTGAACTCAGCAATCCTCCTGGCTCTGCCTCCCAAGTGCTGGGATTACAAGCGTGAGCCACCACGCCCGGCACCATATCCTATTTTATTACTATGTCTTGGGATTTTGGTTTTGTAACCAACATATTGGTATAGACAAAAACCGCACCACCGTTCACTGACTCTGGCAGGTGTGGTGGCATAGTTTTAAAGACTTAAAGTCTTAAAGACAGGAGAATCTCAAATTTAAACCAGGTCCTGGGCAATGTAGATGCTGTCCCAAAACAAACAATAAAACTAAGTAAACTAACCAACCAAACAAAACCTTTTCCCTCCACCATTCTTTCATATAACTAATTGTTGCTATAGCCCTTGAATTTCAATATGGAGTTTCCCATAGATGGAGGACACCTACTGTGCACTCTGTGACCTGCCTCAAGATCTGATCAGTGTTATCTGTTTCTTGGCCGGGCCTTAATTGGTCTGAAGCTTTATCTTCATTCATTTGTGTTTCCCTAGCACTCAAGTTTCCCTGTATGATGTGCTTTAGAGCATGCATATCTTTTCTTTTTTTTTTTTGTCAATTGAATTCTTTATTGGAACATTTTATATATAGCTCACAATCACACTCAACATTGGGGAATTTGTACCTATGACACAAGTTAATTCTCATTTGTACCCATATCCCTACCCATCCACAATCCCCTGCCACTTTTATACATGCTATTTCTTTTTCTTTCTAAATCTTATTTATCCTTCCCCCTCATTATGTTCCCCACCAGCTTCCCTTTGAATATTTCTTATTTTACAAAATCTATCATACATTCTAGAACTCATTTACATCTACAGGTTCTCATACCAAGAGAAAAGATATGGTATTTACATGTCTGGGATCTATTTATTTCACTTACTAGTGTGCCCTCAAAGTGTGTCCATTTGCACATAAATGAATGACACATGTCATTCTTTTGACAGAGTAATACTCCATTTTATTAAAAAAAATGCCACATCTTCCCTATCCAGTCTCCAGTTGATGGGCATCTGGGTTGTTTCCAAGATTGGGCTATCACAAATTGAGCTACTATGAACATGGGTGCACATATGTCTTTATGAAGTGATTCTTTTAATTCCTTTGAGTATATTCCTAGCAGGGGAATAGCAAGGTCAAACAGGACCTCTAATCCTAGTTTTCTGAGGAATCTCCACACTGATCTACCCAATGTTTGCAAAAGTCTACATTCCCACCAACAGTGGAAAAGGGTTCCTTTCTCCCCACAGCCTCACCAGTATTTATCGGTTTAATTTCTTTGTGGAATGAGATGAAATCTCAGTATTGTTTTCATCTGCATTTCTCGAATGACCAGTGATGTTGAACATTTCTTCACAGAGCATGCATATCTTAATTAGGTCTTTGTAATTTTCTCAAGAATATGTCATGAGTTTGGAAGAGTGGATATGCAAATGAGAAACTGAAAAATATCCTGGAAGAAAATTCTAAAGACACATGAGGCTTTCAAACTTAATTCTGCTTACATATTAATAAAACATTTTTAAAGATGTTTGTAGTATAATACTATATTCAACAAGTATTTCAAACAAAAACCTTTTTTTTAAAAATAAGCCAGGTGACTTTTATGTTGAAAACCACTGTCAGCACAGCAGTTAAAATACTTAAAATGAAGTAGTGTGTCTTTTCCTTCTAATTTGAGTATAGATGATGCCATATCTAAATCTAAATAAATTCTATTTAAAAAATGAGAGAGATCAGCTCCATTCAATTGTTTCCTTCCCAACTAGAGTTCACAATATTTTGAAATCCAAATTCATGAATTTTGAGATTCATTATTCCACAAAATGTTAAAAACAATAAATTTTTTTGTATATATAAATTTTCTACATAATACTGTTAGTGTCTTGACTATAATTGTAAAATACTTTTGCCCTGTCAGATCACACATTTTATTCAGTGTATCCTCATGGCTCCTCTGTAAGGTAAATGAAAGTTCTGCTTTACAGTTGCAAAAGCTCCAGTATAGCAGATTGTGATTTCTACACAAGTAAGTGGTACTAGTTAAAGAATAGAAGTGATAAAAACCTGTGACCAGCACAGTTTATTGGTAGGTAGGTCAAAGAGGCTTTTATTTAGTGCTCTGAATGTGATGTCATCATCATGGCTCCTAAAGAACCGCTTCAGTTTGCACACGGGTTCATTTAGAATTTATTTCAAATTTGTGCTCTATAATAAATGGTAAGAATGTCTGTTTTACTCTGGTGTTCACTGTTGGTGCATATTGTAAACTTCCTCTATGTATGCAGCATACAGTAATTTAGAAGGGGGATATAAGCTATATAAAGTTAGGTATACAAATTAAGTAGTTTTTCAAGGACAATTATTTTCTCTTGTTCTTTAACTCATATTTTTTTTCATGGCAGGAGGGTTCTATGGACAGCTTATATGAGCCAGTCCCAGTGCAGCAAGCTGGGCGAGGAAGCACCTCTGGGAGAAGCAGTTCCCCCCCCTCCCCCATTGGGGACAGAGGCCAAGCACAACACAGAGTCTTCACGGTGAGTGAAGTCTTGAGTGTATTTCTTCTCCACTATATAATCAGATTTACCACTCAGTGGCCCATATTCTTGAAAAGTTCTCTGTTTACTTTACATTTCTGATTTACTCCTCACTTTGTCTCTCAATATTTTGGTGTAACAGGCACTATCTTTCAGTAATTTTCATGGGTATGCATTAAATGAAGTAATGCTGAGCAATTACATAAGTTAATTCATTCTTCAAATTAACTTTATGACATACATTTTTTGTTTGTTTTTGTTTTTTGAGACAGGGTCTCACTTTGTAGTTCAGGCTGGCCCTGAACTCACTATGTAGCACAGGCAAGCCTTGAACTCAGAAATCCTCCTGCCTCTGCCTCCCAAGTGCTCAGATTACAGGCATTAGCCACCATGCCTGGCACTGTGGTATGTGGTATTGATTGCTGGTGGGCGTGAGTCTCCACGCCCAGCATTGTATGTGGATACCGGGATCAAACTCAGGATCTTGCACTTGCAAGGCAGGCACCGGAACCACTGAGCTAAATCTCTGGCCCACGACATAGATTTTTGATGAAAAAATTGCAAGAGAGAAAGGCAAGGTAATTTCCTAAAGGCAGTAGGCCATTAAGTGTTAAAAGTTGCATTTAAGCAGATGTGTATTTGTATCGGTTATTTCTGGCAAACAAAGTCTTGTATATAGGGTTAGGGGAGATGTTGATTCTAGGTTTTCCACTCCAGGTTCTAAAAGCTCCCACTGTGATTTATTTCAAAATTCCCAATGTTAACTATGAACTTAGTATAGCTAATATTTAATTTTTAATTATTAATGACCTGAAGTGCTGATGCCAGCATATTACTTTCCAACCCTATACTTTAGTTAGGCTGGCGACTTCAACTTATAGACACATAGCATCAGCTTACAAAATACTTTAAAAGAATGGAACTATTTTAAAAGAATTTGTGAATTATCCTTAGATTACTAGAGATGTAGAATTATATAAGCTGAATATATAACAGGAAGCTGTTTAATGGTACTGACCATTTGTAGTCAACATTGACATTCCAGTTCCCCAAGATGAATATAATCATGATGTATCACACACATACATGATAACTAAAATATAAAATTATTTTTAAATATTTTAATGCAGGGGAAAGTCTTTGGTGATTCAGCACCCATTAGATACTTATGGTGACAGATGCAAATAAGAGGAAGCAATAATAGGTTTTGTTTATTAATGTGAGAGAATTTGAGCATTTACATGGTCATCTGGCAAAATATTTTGTAAGCACTTTCAACCTATAATTTTAAAAATATTAAATAGGCTAACAAGTCTGAAGACATTTCGTTATATGTTTAAGTTTAATGAATATACATGAATATAAATGCACATTCATGATGACCCAGTCTATAAGAATTTCATTCATTTATTTATTTATTTATTTATTTTATTTTTTTGAAACAGGGTCTCGTGTTGTAGTTCAGGCTGGCCCTCAGCTTACTATGTAGCCCAGGCAAGCCTCGAACTCAGAAATCTTCCTGCCTCTGCCTCCTGGAAGAGTGCTGGGATTACAGGCATAAGCTACCTAGAATTTTTAAAAATACTGTCTGGTAAAAGTAAGTTATAATGATAAAAGCATAATTTAAATTGTTACAGTTGTAGATGTGCCCGCATTTAAAATGTATCTACATGTAAACACATGCATATATCTATGTCTATTTATAAGTATGTATGGGTATGAAATATGCTGAAATATACATGAAATGTACTGTACTGAAAATGCATTCATCGACTGATTCCAATATTTTGTTGCCTAGTTATACAATTATAATATATATTTATTATACTCCTAATGAAAATAATTCAAGTTTGGATAAATCAAAGTCACTATTCAAATGATAAAATGAAAGATTGAAACAGTTTAGTTAGTCTCCCTAGTTAGTGGTTTGGAGCTTTCCTTTTTCCTCTGATCTTCTGAGCAGTGGACCTTTTTTTGGTTTCCTCTTAGTCTTTGTTCTATTTTTGTTGTTTGTTTGTTTTGTTTTTTTGAGACAGTGTCTTGCTTTGTAGTTCAGGTGGCCCTGAGCTCACTATGTATCTCAGGGAAGCCTGAAACTCAGCAATCCTTCTGCCTCATCCTTCCAAGTGCTGGGATTACAGGTCTGAGGCACCACCTCCAGCACCTTAGTGTGTGGTACTGATTGCTGTTGGGCGTGAGTCACCACACCCAGTACTGTTGTATGTGGTCACTGGAGACAGAACCAGGGACCTTGCGCTTGCTAGGCAGGTGACAGAACCACTGAGCTAAATATCTAGCCCACTGTTCTACTTTTTTCAGTGTAAGTTAAAGAAAAAATTTGGGGGCAAATACTAACAATGTCAGAAAGAGATAATGGTTTTTGGGCTGATTCTCTAGAAACACTGATAACTACCCTTTGTGACTTGAGTTATAACTAAAATTCTCAGTCCTCAACCCAAAGATATCTCTAACTTTCCCAGACTGGAATGTGATCTTAAAATCTTTTGAGACAACATAACAGTGATTTGAGTCATTACAGTGGAAATTAGAATTTATAATAAAATGCCATGCCACATGAATTAAAAAGAAAAACTGAATGAGAGAAAAATGCTGAGCTCTTTTACTTCTTTTATTTATACATGATTCTAAGATTTTACTATTTAAAAAATGCTGTTTTAAGCCTGGTGGGAAGTTCCATAGATGCATACAGTACTGTCTTGTGTTTCAAAGGAGATGATCCAGTATATACCAATTGCACAGTGAAGAATAATAAGAGTGATAAAGTGGAAAAAGTTCACCTTCTGATCTTCTTTCTGAAGGAATACCACAATTATCCGACTTGTATTTTAACTGCAGCTCCAGGAAGGGCTGATTATAGGGAGCTGGGTCCCAAGAAATCAATTGAAATTCTGAGGTTTTTATTAAGATTTTAAAAGATGTCTGATAAATATCTGCTGTAGTATTATAGCAAAGACATGGGGCTTTATTGTTCCTAAAAATGGTGGGTAAAAATTCTGTAGAGTGAGCAATGATGCAATTAAATAACTATGCTAAAAGAAAATACACTAACAATAAACTATTGCCTATTCCTCTTTCATATTATTTTAAATGTAGACTATGAAGGCTTGATCCTGTACCTGTTTTAGTATCTCCTAATTACATCCAAAGACAATATATAGTTTGAGTTAGAAAAAAAAGAGTAAGAACATAAGATGTTTATATCTCTGTCAACTTGGGATAAACTGGATCAAAGCAGCATTATCTGGTTTCCAGCTATATTGATTGAAAGAAGCAAATGACTGTCAATCTTCATTTCATTCTGTATCTCATAAATTAAAAAATCAATCAATAAAAATTTTAAGCCTTTTAAGAAATGGGCTTATGTGTAGAGCAAGGATAGTGTTCATATTACTTATATATTTCACATTGTAGTATTGACTAAATATTTGAAAGGTAAATGAGGGTGTTAATGAAGTTTCCTCACTCAAGGTAAAGACAGCAGTAAGAACAACACAGAACCGATGATGCAGCCCCTGAAAGTGTGAGTTTAGGAGAGGGCAGGAACGAATTCTCAAACTCTCTCTGCCCACGGCTTGCTGATCATGGACAGTTGCTTGAGTTTTCTCAACCTCAGTTTGCTCCTACTGCAGAACAAGGCAACATTACCCTGTATCAGTCTGGTCATGTTTAGTTTCAGAGAATAGATTCTGTACTTGCTAATGTAAGCAGGAAGGGTTTAGCACAGAATTTAGAGAAGCATCAAGAGAGACATATAGTCTGTATTAATACTGCTGATGAGTTAAGAATGACTTTTACTTTGTTTAAAAGTTTGTTTAAATGAGGGAACAAGGACTTAGGTTGGTGGTTACAGCATCTGCCTGGCAAGTGCAGGGTCCTGAGTTCAATCTCTGGTACCACATATCACAATGCTGGGTATGATGGCTTATGCCTGTAATCCCAGCACTTGGGAAGTAGAGACAGGAGGATTGGCATAAATTTGAGCCTAGCCTGGGCTACATAGTGAGTTCAAGGGCCAGCCAGAAATACAAAGCCAGAGCCTGTCTTAAAAAAAATGTTTAAATGAAACAGAATAAAGAGGCCAAAAGCCCACAAGTCCAAAATATTTCTGACTGGCTTTTCACAGAGAGTTTGCTAGCTGCTGCACCATGCAGTCACAGGAGGCAACTAAGTAATTAAAAAATAATCTAAATGTAGATGGTAAATAAATATAGAAAGTATAACATGTTTTGAAGAGTTCCTATGAAAAGACTGGACTATCCTAACAGTTTTAGTATGATTATTTACCGAAATGGCAATTTTGAGATAGAGTAAGTAAATGTTGATTCTCTTAATGTGGCTATTAGAAATGGTCTAAACTTTAGTATTCCCTCTTCTGAATTTCCTGTGCATGCATATGGTATGGCTAATTTTCATTAGTTATCCAGCCTACAGGGGAATTTGTGGAAGGTGGTCTTTTAGCCTCTGGTGTCTGTATGCAGGGTGACACGGGAGTGCCAGCCCCCCTGCAAGAACAGGAGAGGTGACGACCCTCTTTCTGCAGGTGGCTCCCTAAGGATATAGACAAAATAACTTCTATTGTTCCTACTCCAGTGTCAGATTTTAGGCTAGTTTTTAAAAGGACGCTGATACTGCCAACTTCTCAGCAATGTCTGAGAATATAAAGTGTTAATATGACCATTTGCCATGTTTTTCATTTAAGATGGAGAGGAGTGGCAAAACTGGCGAGACTATTTATGTAGTACCATTATATTTGAGAATAAATCACAAAGGACTTGCTGCAAGAAACGACGGCTATGCCTTCTGGCAGTTGTCCTTACTGGCAGCTGGACGTTGCAATCACCTGAAAACCCATTCTGGTCACATTAGATTGGTAAAAAAACGATTTATGGCACCCTGCCTGCTAGAAATACAATGTGACTCACATGTTTAATTTTTGATATTCCAGTGACTACAATGCAATTTTAAAAAGGCATAGATGCAATTCATTTTAATAATGTGTTTATGCCAATTTACCCAAAAATATCATTTCACTATGCAAGTAATTATATTCTTGCATGTAAATTAACACTTTGAAATCTAGTGTGTAGTTTATACTTAGCAGCACATCTTACTTTATTTTCTAAAGTTTCCATGGGGAAAGTGAACTCACTTTTGGAAAATAATAAAAGTGGCCCATTTTTAGTAGCCTTTCTTTTTCATATATGAAGATATGATAGTTAATTTTTTTTTTTGAGACAGGGTCTCACTTTGTAGTTCAGGCTGGCTCTGAGCTCACTATGTAGCCCAGGCAAGCCTCGAACTCAGCAGTCCTCCTGTCTCTGCCTCCCGAGTGCTGGGATTACAGGTGTGAGCCACCACGCCCTGCACTGTGGTATGTGGTATTGATGGTTGGTGGGTGAGTCTCCACGCCCAGCACTGTATGTGGTTACCGGGGATCGAACTCAGGACCTTGCGCTTGTGAGGCAGGTGCCAAAACCACTGAGCTAACCCGCCAGCCCAGATAGTTAAATTTTAATCCTTAAGTAGCATCAGCCATACAAAGGGATCAACTGCTACTTGAGTACCTGCTATGGCTGTCAGCAATGAGACACCAGAGTAACCAAACGGTGCCAGTGATACCCTTTACTCAGGGTAACGGACATATTACAGTAGGAAAGTATTCGATCGTAAGCATTTAGCTATATTCTCCCATCCAAGTACCAACCAGGCCTGACCCTGCTTAGCTTCCAAGATCAAAGGAGACTGGTTGAATTCGGGGTGGTACAACTGTAGGTTTAGACGTATTCTCTTGAAAGAAAGAAGATTATAGGAAACATGTGTGTTTAACAGTGAAGAAGCTGCAATTAGTGACTTGCCTGATGGGATAGGTGAAGTTAAGGCTGGAGCCCTGGCTTCCCAATGCTGGACTTGTTCTTTGCCCGCAGCCACCAGCATGTTTATGTACTCTGTGCACACAAGGAGAGTAGGAGAGAGTTGCCAGGGAGAGTTTGTTGGATGAGATGAATAGTAATGAGGAAGGGAAAATGGTACAAGACAGAATTCTAAAATATAATCCATATGCTAAACATAACTCATTATCTAGTGGACAAAGCAGAAATACATTCAGATGGCCAGTCACAGTAATAGTCCTGAATTTTATTCCTTCTTCCAGGCTGCAAACTGCATCCTGGGGAATGTTATTCAACTTCTCTGACCCTGTTTTCTGAGCAACAGAATACAGATAAAAAGACTTGTCTTTTGGTTTGGGGTGAGGAATAAGTGCTATAAAGTAAGCTAAACACCAAGCAAAGTCCACATTAATGATTGTTTTCTTCCCTTCTGCAAACTATTCCACTAAGGCTGAGTGATCTTTTAATTTAACATCCTTGATTAAAGGACTTCAAGTCAAACTCCTGCTAGAACTCAGATGTTGTTTTCAAATAATTGGTCAAAAAATATTTGTAATCAGTGCTCCTTTCCTAAAAGCATTGATTTTTACTAGGCTAGGCAAGAAGTGAAAGGATTTTTTTGTTGTTGTGCCTTAGAAAACCTGAGATCTTAGTCTTCACAAACTGCTTCACACACCTAGGTGCAGTGTTGCTTAACTATTCAGTGTTAGCTTTCCTACCACACACACATAACTATAAATAAGAAATCTAGCACAGCAGCATTTGTTTGTCTAATTCATATTTTCCTTTTAACTTAATTTTTTTACTTATATGTTTTAATGCAAGTTTAAGTTTTTAAATACTTGGCTATCAACATTATGCACTTAGAGATATCAATTAGTTTTCAGCTACTAGATGTTAATTAAAAGGTAATATACTAGAACTAAGCATAGTTTTAAAGACAAACGATATGGTGTGTGTCTAACAGTCACAGAGAGCCCAGTACTAATGACACTAGAGTCAGGGGTTTAATCCCCTTATGGCCAGTTAATTTTACTCTACTTCATAGCCACCAGCAGCACCCATGACCCCAGTCAGACATCTTGGATATGTAGTCCATTGATTATCAAGGTGTTCAGTTTGGAGGACAGGGACCTCCAGCACAGAACCATTACCCAACTCAAGGGAAGATATGCCCTACCTTTTCTTTTGTGCCATGAAGATTTTTCCCATCACTCTAATTAGGCTTAAGGCCATGGAATGCATTTTTTCACCTTAGGATAATTCATTTTACTAAAGCAAAAACATTAAGAAGCAAAACTGAATTTTCACCCTGGTTCGGTTCTTAAAACACATTAAATAAGTCATTACCAAATGAAGAACTCAGTTTCCACTTGTATATAATAATATGTAGCAATAAACTTAGATGCTCTTTAAGGTACTTTACTGCTCTAAAATTGTTTCACAGATACATATGTGATTTGCACCTTTTTTTGACTCGGAAGTGAGAGAGAGCCATCTAGTATCAAACACCATCATTTCCCTTTTGATGTGCAGAAGACAGAGTTCTAAACTAGCCTCCAGTGAACTCCAGGGTACTAGCGGTCCAAACTGCAAAGGAGACCCACAGGCTGGAAACCTGTAGGAAGAATTGATGTTGTGACTAAAGATCACAAGTCCTCAGTAGGTAGAATTCTTTCTTCTCTGGAGTCACAGCCATTTTACTCTGATATCTGCAACTCATTAAATGAGGCCCATCCGTATGATGGAGGATAACCTGCTTCACTCAAGGTCTATGGTTCTAAACATCAATGTCATCTGAAAAATAATGCCTCTACACCGATATCTAGATTTGTGATTTTTTTTTTTTTTTTTTTTTTTTTTGCTTTTTGAGACAGGGTCTCACGTTGTAGTTCAGGCTGGCCCTGAGCTCACTATGGTACCCAGGCAAGCTGCCGCGAACTCATTAATCCTCCTGTCTCTGCCTCCCGAGTAGATTTGTATTTTTAATCAAATATCTGAGTACAGTGTCCTGATCATGCTAATCCACAAAATTAACTATAAAAATTGCCTTCTGTTATTTATCTCCTTAGGGAATCTTTACCCTTGTGTGTAACTTGATTTCCGAAAGGTGCTTCAATAGGATATGGAAAATGACTATTTGTTCACAAAAAGCCCAATAAGAAACTATATTGCCTTCTTGGCTTGCACATTCTTAAAAAGTGAGACCCCATGTGCAACACCTTACATGGAAAGAACTAAGAAGAGCATTAAGTCTTCAGCTGGTAGAAAAACTGAGACCTTCAGTGTAACTAAATAAAGACTAAAATGCACAATATATAAAATGGGAAGAAAATATTCAAAGAGGAATTGGGGGAAGGATCATGGCAAAGAAAAGATTGAAAGAAGGAAAAAATGGAAACAAAACTTATGTTTATGGGGTGAAGGGATGAAGAGAGGACAGGGGAATGGGAAAAAATAAGAATCAAGATGTATCATGTACAGGTTTAAATTCTCTATGATAATAGGTTTCACATAACATGTAGCAATAAATTAAAAAAAGAAAAGAAAAGAAAATGTTGTTAACATCTCTAAGATGATTGTTTACCCAGTTGAATTTTGAATGAGACTTTCGGGCCAACAACTTGATTGCAACCTTGTGAGAAACTAGAAAACAGTGAGCTCATCCAAGCGATGCACATGTTCTCAATTCACAGACTCAGGGGGATAAGAAATGTACATTGTATTCAGCCATTACATTTTGGAGTAGTTTGTTGCACAATAATACACAGCTAATACGAGAATTTAAATTAGTCTAAGATGCTGATCAAGACTACTTATAGATAACAAAATCTATGCTAATTGAAGCAAAAAAATTACAAATTACACTGAACTCAGAACTGTTAAAGCTCGAAGATCGAGAAACACCCATTGAGAAGCACTGTTGAACCAGCCATACAAGAGTTGCTGCTTAGGCCATAATCAGAAAGTGATCCACTCAAGAAGCTACCGGTACAACGGCCCTCTCCAAAATTACCTCCGCTGAGATTTGTGGCATGAAAGATGGATCCTCAGCCCTAACCAGCTACCCTACCTGTAATCAGAATACCCAAGGAGGCTGAGGCAAGGTTATCTCAACTTTGAGGCATCCTGAGGAACTGAATGATTTTGGAAGATGCTGTCTCAAAAGAAAAAGAAGAAAAGAAGCCTAGATAGGTGAAAAATAGAAAGGCTCTTCATTCACTCCCCAGTGCCATAAGCACACACACATACACACACAGAGGCACAAGCATGGGCAGACACACACACAGTCTCCTCGTACCCTGCCTTTTTCTTGGTTAGGCAATTTCATATCTGTCTTCAGTCAGTACCGTGATAAATGGGTTTTAAAAAATATACATGTTATTCTAGTGGGCAAGGAAGGTAGATGTGTTTCCATCCTTTTCCATATTTATCTTCACATCTTCCTTATCTTTCTACTTTCTCTGAACATTGATTCAATATATGATAGATGGTCACATCAAGAAGAAATACTGTACTGAAAACATTTGGAAAGAACATAAGGAATGTGTGATTAAATTCTGTATTATACATATCAAGTGTACTTTCTATAACAATTATCAGAAATGAATCTAAAAATAATATAATGAAACAATTCAGATGCAGATTTGAAAAGTTCCAACAAACAAAATCCCTGTCTCAAACTGTATCCGGTACGTGCTTATACACAAAGTCCTTAAATTCATTGCCTGTGTTTTTCCAGGTTCGAATGAAACCCTTTTGTTACTTCTTAAACATCATATGAGAATAAGTGACAAAGAATCATACACTATTAAATGGTGGCTAGCACACAAAAATTAATCAATAACAATTGATAACTCAAAGAACAAAGCTGTGGTTTGGGGTTTAACAATACAAGTTCCACGGGGAAGGTAAGATTTAAACAGGGCTCATCATGGAAGAGCAAGGGTTAAAATGCTTAAACAGAAGTGGTTAAAGCATCATGCAGTATCCTAACACCTTTCAAAAAAGGTCTTAAAAAGCACTTAAAGTGTAGTGTCTCATAAATGAATAAATGGACACATCCAAGGGTGACATGTCATCTTAGAATAGACGAGTGATGGAGAAGCTGAAGTAGGTGACTCCTAGGTTAGTATTGTAACCACTTAATTGCATTTCTTACTTGGCTCCAAACTATGACAATTGGGAGTTTTCTCATCGCCTCCATATCAGTGTCTGCATTGACATAGCTATTAATAATGGAGACACTAAAAAAATGAGATTAACAACACCATCCCATCAGCTAGATCTTTATTAAACATCAATGAGAGGAGTCAGTGTCACAGCAGTGTATGTAATTCTTTTCTCAACTTCTACATTATATAATGACTCATCACAACCAATCATACAAAACACAGATTATGTTCATTAAAAAGACTGCTTTTTTAACATTTTTAATTTTTTCCATTGTATCTGTGATCATACACAGCTATTCTTCTGCCATCAATTCAAATGTGAACATTTTTGGTGGGCTTAATTAGTTTCATCTTGTAAATAGAAACTTATGTTAAAATAAAGTGAAATCAATAGAGTAAGGTTAATTATGCCCTATAGTCTTTTTTATTTCCCAGGCTTTATGATACAATTACTAATTGAATCTAATGAAAGCCATAGTTATCTCATGCTTTAAAGAAAAAGTTGTAAAGCACAAAAAACCCATTCCCACTTTAATTTTCTCTTAAAAGCTTTAGTCATCCCTGCTGACTTCGGGTAGAACAGGAAGCAAGGATTTTTTTTTTACTGACAGGGATTTAAAGTTCCTATTTATCCACCTTCATTCTACAGATGTACAGACACGATATGAGCCTGAGAGGGTCTTAGGTGCTTGGCAAGTGTTAGGCACAGAGGAGGAAGCCAGATTTTGGATGGTGCTTTAATGCTTTTCGGTTGGGATTTTACAATTTTCTTTTCAAACGTACTTCTTGCATGTTTGTCTGACTTGCTCTATTCTGCTTGTGCCTATGAGATTTAAATAAAATAATAATTTGAGTGGCGAGGAACAGGAAATGTAATAAATGAATTTTTTAATCTTTCTGAAACCTTATATGAAGATAATTACATAAATTAGGATATGTTCAAGATAATTTAAACTAGTTTTCTGTTTCAAGAAACTGGGAAGGAAATCATTTTGAAAAGAAAGGAACTTTTACAATGCTAATAATCATCCCCTAGGTAACCTGTCTCGCCATAGTGGATATTTATAGTGCTGGGAGAAGAGTTTGTTACTTCAGGATTGATAGACAGTTCACTTAGCACACTGGTAGACAAATGGCAACGTTCATACGCAATTTACAAGCTCTGTCCCTGATGGATTAGATATGGCTCCTGTGCACTCTCTGAGCAGTACAGGCTCTATGATCTGCCCCGAGATGAGGGGCTGTGCACCGATGCTATACATCACCCTCTTAGAAACATCAGAATTCATTAGCTCTCTACAGTTGTTACTCGAGACAGGAGCTGTACAGGCTGGCAAAAATATCTACTTTTCCCATCAAGAGGAGCTGGTGGTTGTTTTTCCTCCTTTCATTCTCGAGGGAGGATGAAGTGTTTTCTCTGAGAACTGTCACATTATTACAGTAATATACTGGGGGGAGGGGGTCCAAGGTGTAGACTCAAATTTACTCATTTCTCAAAAGACTATTTTTTAATTGTATATGCTTTCATAAATTACCAAACAATTTTTGATGCTGTTGCTGACATTCACAAAATGATTAATGTTTTTTAGACACTTTAAAGTTTGGACTATGTGCAAGTGTCTGAAAAGCACCAAGTTATTATTATTAGCACTTTCAAGAAAAATGTGCTTTCTGAGTTGTTTAATAATGACATATGGTATTACATTTTCTCTGAATTTTTGTAGCTGATCTCCCTTCTGGACAATGCTACTTATTTCTGATCCAGGTGAGGGGTGCATTTTGTGTCTTTTCAGTCCAGCAGGGAAGCTGTATCATGTGGCCATGGAGACATTAGGCATACAAACCTCAGCTTTGCCACTAGTTATGTTACCTGAGAAAAGGATCTTGACAGGTCTGGGCCTCAGTTTACTTGTTTGTAAGCTAAAGAAAATTGTCATCATATCAACCACACAGGGACATTTAGAGAATTAAATGAATTGGGGCTAAAGGTCCTTAGAACTGAACTTGTATTTTGCCATTATTTTTGAGAAATAAAGTCAAGAAACTAAAAACAGCTTGTCACTCTCCGTAACTTGCTTTAACCAAATGGACTCAGACTATGCAGTTTTATTAGTATTTTTCTATGTTGTGGGCTCTGTTCCATAACTTGAGACTTTGCCATCATGGCATTTTCTGTACATAACTGTAGTCAGGTATAGAAAGAAGAGCTCAAGAGTGATACAATTGCTTTATACTTGTGATCATTTGTTCTAAATTATGTACATTTTTTCCTTTTTTCAGAAAAGAGCTAATAGCTTGATGCACATACTTTTTTATCACTACAACTGCTTTAAATGAACTGAATAGCCTATAATTTTACTAGATGAACATTAGAATTTTTGCTATGGGAATGAGGATGCACTTTCCTAGCATCCACAAGGCCCTGAGTTTGATCTTTAGTCTCACAGTAGATAAGGGAATAAATGAATAAATAAATAAGCATACTTTTAGTAGCACTCAGAGGTTTTTTGAACATTTTCTCTTGAATATTTTTTTCTTTAAGCATATGGAATTAACAAATGTACAGAAATTCAGTTTGGCTAGAGTACTCTTGAAATTACTGTATTTTAACATTAATAAAACTAGTTATGCAAGTAAATAATCTTCATTACTGCAAGGGAATAAATTGAACATAGTAGAAGCAATTATCTTATTGTAAAGAAAACATTTTATGTAGATATACATATACATGCATGTTTATATTTATGTCTAACTCTTCCCTGACATTAAAATTCTATATAATTGATAATAGAAAATTCATCTAATTAGAAATAACATCATTCATTCATTAGTACCTTAATGCACTTGTTCTCTACAGGTTTATTTAGTGTTTAAGTTAAGGTGGAATCTGAGAGGATCCCAAAATCAATAGTAATTGACAATAGGGAACTGAGAGACAGATGATTTCAAATTCCTTTTTTGCACCAAAACGCAATAGCTGAAACAATCAAAACTACATTAAAGTACAGTCACTAGGATGTCAAATAATTGAAAAAGAAAGAAATTAAGAAGAAAAACAGAAGCAGGAACTTTCTGTAACCTCCTTCTATTGAAGCAATTCTCTCTTCCTTGGAGTGTGCTTGGAAACTGGAATTACACTTGTGCTTTGGTCCCCTGCACAGCCCAGGGGAATTAAAATCTATTCACCTCAGGCCGGAGATTTAGCTCAGTGGTTCTGGTGTTGGCCTCACAAGCGCAAGGTCCTGAGTTTGATCCCGGTAACCACATAGAATGCTAGGCATGGAGACTCAGGCCCACCAGCAATCAATACCACATACCACAGTGCCAGGCATGGTGGCTCACGCCTGTCATCCCAGCACTCAGGAAGCAGAGACAGGAGGATTGCTGAGTTCGAGGCTTGCCTGGGCTACAGAGTGAGCTCAGGGCCAGCCTGAACTACAAAGCGAGACCCTGCCTCAGAAAAAAAAAAAAAATCTACTCACCTCTTCTCCTAACACAGGCCATAAAACCTAAGAAGGTTCTTTTCTGTACTTCTCTTTCCTCTGTCCTTTGAAGGCCCTCACGTGACCCGGATGGAAAAAATTAAAGAAGCCATGAACAATTTGAACAAACAAATCTTTCTAAGTGCCCACAAGCTTACAATTACTATGTCATATACTTTCACCCTCCAGTTGTACCTCTTCATAACTATCCATAAAAATACACAGATTTTCCTAGGTCTTTGGGTCTTCATTTCTAAACTTACATGATACATAAAATTGTTATAAATTAGTATGAATACTTCTGCCTTACTGATCTGGTTTTGGATAAAAAGATGTCAATCATGAAACTTGCATAAAAATACATATTTTTGTTCTCATAACAATGCTTGGTTGAGAATTGAGCTCAGTGATTCTGGCACCTGCCTCACAAACACAGGGTCTGGTGTTTGATCCCTATAGAAAAACAAAACAAAACAAAACAATATTTGGTGTACAGTTCAATGTTCAATTAGCATTTGTTGAATGTAGGAATCAATGGACTGTATAGCTACAAAGAAACATATTAGAATAAAAAAGCAATTAGCACTTAATCAAGATAAAGCAATACTTACTTGACCCTGGACAAGTCAATTTACCATTTTGAGCCTCAGTTTATTCATTTGCAAATCAAAGGCCAGATCTCAGCTTTACAAAATTCACCATGGAATTACACCATCTACTACTGTCAGTCATTCTCTCGTGCAGAAACACCTTTCGCATTTCCATTAAGCTACACAATTCTTGACAGCGCCTTCATTTTTTCTTTTGATTTTATAATTTGAAATCAATAATGCAAGAAACAAGTACATATTAGACTCAGTCTCAAAGCACAATCATTGGTAAAGACTGAGAATAGAAATATAGGATTTAAAACTTAAAATATATTGATTCTTTAAAGGTATCTTTTCTTTTTAAAAATTCTATATATGTTTCTACATTTGACCTAGTTTCATATACACAGAAATGCTTTTCTCCTACAGTTTACCCTCATTCATTTTATTAAAAAAATGTTGACATGTTCCTTAATTTCTACTGACCGATTTGTAATAATTTACCTATGGTATATTTTTTATCTTCCTAATAATTTTCAAGAGTCAAAATTCAGTTAATTCACAAATTCCCAGGGAACTGAAAGATAAGACCAATGACCAATGCTTGATTTAGGGCAGAATGAAATGAAAGCTAACAGGAATAAGTTTTACCTGGTATTTATGGTACGTGTCAAATCTACATAGTAGACAGAATAATTTCACTGACTTTCTGAAATGGAATCCTCCTGTTGGAATTCAGAGCATAACATGCACACTGGCATATACATACATGTACACACATACGCACACACACACACACACGTGCACAGCTATAGTTCTAAAAATAAAGCTGCATGTAGACTTTCTTTGTGTTGCCCCTGCAAGAATAAAGAACCTGGGGTCTGAACTCCAAAGTATGTGACAGTCTGCTTATGTAAGCACAAGTCAGAATGGAAAGCAGTTTACATTTTCCACGGCTGCTTTGAGTCCAGCACAAGCAGTGCTAAAATTCCTTAACCAGTTCACGGCAATCCATAGCGAGGCAACTCCCAGGGAACTGACCTATTGTTCTGATTAAGTAGGTGTTGCCTCATTTAAGCAATCCCTTTCTTCATAAAATCAGTTCAGTCCCGCATTTAATATGTTTGACTCTCCTGCGGAAAGCCTAAGGAGAAGTGCTTAAGCTTTTTCATCTTAGTAGGGATTTCAAAGAAGTTTAAATCCAGTAAATTTTCCAGAGTATTCATTATAAGAAAATTCTTTTACCAAAGGTAATCAAACCTAAACTGATTTGCTACAAGGACAAAAAGGAAGGACCCTGATTCCCAGCATGGTACTGGCAAAGAATCAGACCTAAGGATCAATGAGACAGATTCAAAGACACAGAAAGAACTCCAGATATACTAAGCCACCTCATCTTTGATAAAGGAGCCCAATACCCTCAGTGGAGGAAATATAGCCTCGTTAGTATGTAGTGTTGAAAAAACTGGGTTTCAATTTGGCAAAGATTAAAACTAGAACTGTATCTTTCACCTTGCACTAAACTGATATCCAGGTGGATTAATGATCTAAATATTAAAATAGAGACACTAAACCTGCAGTACACTTTTTTTTTTTTTTTAGTAAAGGAAAAGAAGAGCAATAGAAAGTCTGAGGGTTTTTTAAGTTTCTGTCAAGAATGGTAAAAACTATGGCAACACATTTTATCCCAAAAGTATAAGATATTTTATGTACCACTGGTCTTTGAAGGAAAGCTCAGATGAAGCAAGATATATTTCTACACCCCTAGGATACTGTGATAGGTTACTTCTCCTCTTCCTCAAAAAAAAAAAAAAAATGCACTGGGGTGGGACATACATAGTTCAGTAGAGTGGTTTGAGTCTTTGCTTAGCACATACAAAGACATGGTTTGATCCCTAGAAAAGATAGTACTCTGCAATATTATACTGTTGTCTGATATATATTCCCCTTTTTGTGTTTGAAATTGTGAGAATTTAATTGCAGGTTTTTCCTTAACTTTTTTTTTTTTTTTTAAAGTGGCCAGGGTTGGGCCGGAGGGTTAGCTCAGTGGTTCCGGCGCCTGCCTCGCAAGCGCAAGATCCTGAGTTTGATCCCCGGTAACCACATACAATGCTGGGTGTGGAGACACGCCCACCAGCAATCAACACCGCATACCACAATGCTGGACGTGGTGGTTCACGCCTGTAGTCCCAGCACTCGGGAGGCAGAGACAGGAGGATTGCTGAGTTCGCGGCAGCTTGCCTGGGCACCATAGTGAGCTCAGGGCCAGCCTGAACTACAAAGCGAGACCCTGTCTCAAAAAGCAAAAAAAAAAACAAAAAAACAAAAAAAAACCCCAAAAAAGTGGCCAGGGTTTACAATAAGGTATAAACTCTAGTTAATAAAGTATTATACCCTACCTTTTTCAAAGTTACAAATATAAAAGTAGGAAAAACAAACTAAGCAAAAAACTTGAGTCAATATTCTATAAAACATGGCAAAATAAATAATTGTACTCAGAATAAATAATACTTCTGTGCTCTCTGATTTCTTAGAATGCTTTTACTTTATTTTATTTTTTATTTTATTTTATTTTATAGGAAGTTTCTAATTTTGAGACTGGAGAACCAGAAAAGAAAAAGTAAGTCAAATTCACTTCATAAGTTTCATAAAATTTCATGTTTTCTTAGTTCTGTGGGTTAAATGTATTTTAATGGATTTCCTGCCAAAGTACTTTCTTTTCACTGTCATACACAAATCTAGGTGTGTATTACTCTGACACCATTTCTCCTTTTATAGTGATACATAGAGATCCTCTGTTGGAAATTCCTATAAGGAGGGATATGCAAATTAAATTTCCAGAAGAAACATATTTAAAGTAGGCTCAGATTAAAGTGGAAGCCTACTTGAAAACATGTTTCCATCAATGACCTATTAATCGCCTAAAGAACTCTTCTAATCCAAATAAAAATGTGTTTGCAAAGAGGTTTGGGTTATTTAGGTCAGGCCTGGCTTTACGTTCAGTATATCGAGCTGCCAGAGAACATGACATATGCATGTTATATAAATTCATCGGATTTTAACTAAAAACCAAGAAATACACAGAGACAGGAAGTTGATTTATGGAGAAATTTCCAGACTATTTGCTGATAACACAAGAAAATGGCTTCCTTGCTAACTAGATTGTTCGGAGAACAAATTGCAAATGGTGTGAAGTCCTTTCTGAGCAGTTTCTTTACAGCTCTTCACCTCTTGCAGCCCACACACTCTGTGATCTGTGTTCTTTGCTCCCTTGAATCACTTTGTAATCACACGAATAGTTTCTTTGGAAACATGTACCAATGCCAAGAAATTCCCTAAGCATTGAGTGTTAATTTTTTTAATTGAATTCTTTATTGGTACAGTTTATGTACAGCTCACCATCACAGTCAACACTGGGGAATTTGTACCAGTATATGACACAAGTTAATTCTCATTTTTACCAATATCTCTACCCACCCTACAACCCCCAACCTCATGTATATATACATACATACATATATATATATATATATATATATGCTTTCTTTTTCTTTTCGAATATGTATTCTTTCCCCTCATTACTTTCCCTACAGCATTCCTTTTGAATATGTTCTATTTCATTAAATCTATCATACATGAACTACAAAGCCAGACCCTGTCTCAAAAAAAAAATCTATCATACATTCTAGAACTCATTTACATCTACAGGTTCTTATACCAGAGCATGTGTTAAAATTTTATAGCAACCCCTCCTCAAATGGTTAAGAAATTTATATATACTAGTGTTTGCTTACCGCCTGGAGTTTAACAAAAAGGGTGAGTTTGGTTTTAATTTAATGACTATACTATCACTGGTGGAAAACACTTATGCTATAACAAAACTCTATTACAGGACAATGCATGAAGTGATTAACATGATAAAATCAACATACTACCATCCTTTGTGTTTTACACCATTTTAAAAATTAATTTTATTTTTATTTATTTATTTATTTATTTTTGAGACAGGGTCTCGCTTTGTAGTTCAGGCTGGCTCTGAGCTCACTATGTAGCGCAGGCAAACCTCAAACTCAGCAATCCTCCTGCCTCTCTGCCTCCTGAGTGCTGGGATTACAGGCATGAGCCACCATGCCCGGCTTTATTTTTATTTTTATTTTTTTGAGACAGGGTCTTGCTTTGTAGTTCAGGATGACCCTGAGCTCACTATGTAGCCCAGGCAAGCCTCAAACTCAGCAATCCTCCTGCCTCTGCCTCCGAGTGCTGGGATTACAGGCGAGAGCCACCATGCCCGGCAACACCATTTGGCTATGGAAGTTTTCAATCATACACAGAGGAAGAGCTCATGGTGAATTCACACTGTCAAGTTTGAACAATACCAATCTATTGAACACTTTATCTCTATATTTATTTTACCCCGTACCCTTACTTCTACTGTTTTTTCTAATAAAGCATGTCTCAGAAATATAATTTCATGTTCTGATATAAGGTAAAAACTTGGTTTTTAGAATCATAATAAAAAATATACTGCTTCCCTAGAATGAAATGAGAAAATAACACTATCACCAAAAGCATAGCCAATGTTAAAATTTCTTTGATAGGTTCAACTACTTTACAGAGCTAGTTTGAGACAGTATGCAAACAAACTCAGTGCAATGTCATGTCTTTTAATTTACATGTTTCTTCATTTTGGTTGAAGAAACTGGGTTGTACGCCCTGAGAAATTTCCTGAATTTCTGAATTTTGCCCATTCAGATTCACAAACTGAGGGCCTTTATATTGTGCCTCAACCCCAGCCCATTTTGACTTTTTTATTTTGAGATGGAGGTCTCAGTAAGTTGCTAAGTTGTCCTGGATGAGGCTGAACTTGTCATCTTTCTGCCTCAGTCTCTCAGAGGGCTGGAATTACAGGTATGTGCTACTTTGCCAGGACTCTTGTTATTTTTTTAAAGATATGTTTTTTCTGTACTCTGTGCTTCTTGTGAACTTTTAGTTTTTAGTTAAATCTTGAGATGTGATGTAATTAAAATTTGGTATTATTAGATATGTTATTATGTATGTACATATTAAATGTATATAGAAATATGTATCTATTTAGGAGATCTTTAGTACTGAGTCCTTTTTGGTAAGCTCTGTTTTCATGATGGTGACATTCCTCACTGGGCTCAGAGAGTATCACGGATCCATCCAGCATCAAGTTGCACATTAGTCCTTTAACTAAAATCTTTAACAGAAATTTGTGATTATTTTCTGTATCTATTGTTTTATTAACAATTGCATATTGGTTCCATCAGTGTGCATCATTTGTTCTGTTCTGTTAAACAAAATTCTGGTTGGTCCTCTGAATCCACAAATTCTACATCTATGGATTCAAACAACTACAGGTGGAATATATTCAGGAAAAAAAATGTGTCTGTATAACATGTACTGACTTTGTTCTTGGCCTGATTTCCATTTAAATAATATGTTGTATTTGGTACTATAAGTAATCAAGAGATGATTGAAAAGCTACAGGAAGATGTGTAATAGTTTATATGCAAATACCGCAGCATTTTATATAAGAGACATGAGCATTTTTATATCTCCAGGAGTGCTGTGAAGTCAAGTGGTACTGGAAATAATCTCTGAAGTTACTATAGACGGAATACCATATTTTGAATAGACTCTTCATTAACTAGCTAATGTAGAAATGGCTCACTTTTTTTTCAGGTTTTATGAGCATTAGTGTCTTTATATTGAATGGAGATTTCTAAATCAACATTATATTCATATTAACTATGATTTGCCATGTAGGATCAGGAAAGTTCATGATTATAAGTGGTCCTTAGTTACAGATAGAATTTCTGATTTCAGAGAATGTACACATCAGCATTGCACACACACTTGATTTTTGATTAAAATGTTATTTATTAAATCTGGATTTAATGGAATGTTATTTTATTCTTTTAGGTCATTTTGGAGATTTACACCTGAAAATAAAATATTTGGTTAGTGATTCTTAAGACTATTTGTATAAATTATGTTTGGTTTCCTTTCTTATGCTATTGCCACAAACCAACAGTAAGTGATTAATTAGAGTCAAATTGAGTTTTCTGTGTATTCTATAGAGGAAATAAAAAAGAAATGTGATTCTATTCTACCTTCCCATGACAAAAATAAAGAAATCTTTGATTTATTTGGGACAATTCCTTTTACATTTAAAAGAGTAATTTACTTTGGTGGCTTATGGACTGATTATCCTTCCTCTCCACACTGAGCATGGCTGGTGCATGTTTAAAGTAACCTGTAGAATACTTTTCAGATGAATGAATTTAAGAATAAATAAAAAAGTAGCAGAAAACAATTTATTACAAAGGGCTCTTCCATAGCACTGTACATATCAGTTCTTCTCTTTAGTTTCTGTCATTATAACATCTACAGTGAGGACAGTTAGTTGGATTTGTATTTTAATTATAAAATAAAAGTATAATTCTATTAATAACTTTCAGAAAGTTAATGAATCAGCTTTGTCTTTTACAGAATATAGGTATGGACATTATACAACATTTATTCACAGTGGTCAAACCTCTGGCTTAGCCATTCAAGAACAAGTTCGTTTATTCAGTGTCCAAATGTTGGTTTTCTTTTCTCCCTTCCTTCTTCAAGCAATGCCTCAGCCTCTCATGTTCATCCCTGTTTCCCCCACTTCAAAGCCAGTTTCCTGGTGAGGTTTGAAAAACCTCCTGCAGTGATCATCCCAATAGGTGAATTTTACAAGGGTATCTGCCCTTTTATCAGGTTTGAAATGCTCCCAGCAGTGGAACCATTGGGACTGTATCTTATTTCAGCAGTCAACATCTTGTGAGCACTACTTGTTAAATATTTTGACTATCAGCTATGATTTGAATAGTTCATAACATTAAATAAAAGGAGTAGGGGAAAGTGCTGTTTTCTACTGAGATTGTCCTCAGAGCAATTTTGTTTGTGTATACATACAAAGTATTTAAAGCCATACTGTTTGATGGTCGCTTGAATTTTCCATAATCAAAACATGAAAGCAGTGATTTTAGAAAAAAATACAGTATGCTGGGTTTGTATCTGTTTTATGCATTGGCTATATTACTTAAAATTCATTTTATCAACATATAATACCACATATTGCATGATGCATCTTTGGTAAGTAGATTAGAAGAAATATCAAGCCTGCTGGTAAAATTAATTTCTCTGTTTGTCTGGGTCTTACTTTGGGAGGACAAAGCTCAGCAAATTATGATCCTTCCACCTAAATGTCTTATGCTTTCATGAAACTATCAGAATTCAATATTCTCTCTGCTGATTTAAAAAAAAATCGGAGAATGTTAAGGATGAGGATTCTTTATGTATAAATATGATTATGAACTCAAGAAAAATACTCCAAAAATAATGCAATTGTAAGTTATCCAGTCGTATTGTAGCAACAACACTGTACATATGTGCGCAAGTGCCCAGGTAGACCACCAGTGCGCAGCTCGCCTAGGGCCACCCATCAGGGAACAGAATGCCCAGAAGGAGCCACCGCATTCCTTATACATCACTTATCAAGAGACAACCGTGTGCTGAAAGCATTTTTATTTCCGATTTCTTATATTCACTAGACAGATGTTACTGTAAATTTTGCAAACCAATCCTCTGCTTTACTTTAGAGGGAAACACTGTGAGTGACACATTCTGGCAGGAATCCAGCAAGGATGAGAATGGTTCCCACATCAGAAGGCTCTGTCAGCTAAAAGGTAATTGCTAAATTTAATCTGGCTGATCTTGCATTTTTCCAAAGTAATTTACAATGTAGGTGAAGGAAATTTACATTTTTCATCTTTAAAATAAACAAGGCATTGTGGCCTACTTATATGAAAAATAAATAAAACAAAATATATATTATGATCAATTAATATTTATAATTAATAAATATATGTTCATGTATTTATCTATAAAAGGCATACTACATACATATAGGAATTTAAATCTAATTTGCTGGTTGAAACAAAAAGCAAAGAATATACTACAAATACTCTGAAAGTCTTTATTGTTCAAAAGGATTTTAAAAGGCACTAAAAATCAGCCCACAAAAAAAAAACCCTCCAAAGATAATTATATATTTAATAGTTGTTACATTTAGACTTCTTAAAATAATTTTGGAGAAATAACCTTAGTTATTAATGTGGAATTATGTCATTTCATAATTTTAAAAGTCCCAGGAAGAATGAATTAATAGTCAAGTATAGATGAAATTATTAATAGATGACTTCATAATTAAAATCACTTAACTTTGGGGAAGTAATGAATAAAACAGAAAGTCTTAAGAATTCATGAAGATAAATAGCAGTGTGAAAAATGATCTACTTGGTATTCCCTCCTTCCAAGTTTACTGAAACAAGAAATGATCAATGATGTTAGTTGTTAATAATTCAAAAGTTTCTGATATTTAACTAAAATTATTTTAAAATATTTTGGAACAAAGGGAATCTAATGTATTTTGGAAGTAGGGAGTTTAATAGTGTGATAATATCTTCTTTCATTTTTGCATTGTATTTTTTCAAAATCTGTTAGATTTACAAAGCAATTTTTACAGAAATAATGATTTTCCTTCCTTTGAATAAATATTTGGTAATGTTTTGTGAGTAACTTTAGTTGAATTTTAAATGTTTAAATTTTTATGTACAATAAATAAGTGAAAAACTTCAGAATTATTTGAAATATTTTAATTATAATTAAGGGATCCTTTATCATTTATTTGATTGGACTTGCTCTTTACAACACAGATGTCATTCTATTCATCTGCGTCTTGAGTCAGTCAAATGCTTACCCATTCCACCTCCACTTTGTCTATTCATCCACCCACCATCTATTCATTCTTCTAGCCTTTTAATATGTTAGACTATTGTATCCTGATATATGGGTAAAAAACGCTTTAATTGCATTATGTACTTTCAGTTAAATTTTTTTATCACAAATCTCTTTATGTATTCTATTTCCTCAAATTCTCCTGTGGAAGGTCATGTATGCTTGTCTTGATTTGCTTTTTAAATTTCATAGTAATCTGTAGGTAATTCTGTTATAGCTACACTGACAAAGCAGCAAAGGATCTTGACTGCAGGTGAGGTAATTCTGATCTCTTTCTTCTCAAAATAAAAAAGGATTTATAGAACACGCCCAGCTTTGATATTTCTCAGGTTCCTGAGGGACCACATGTGTTCATGGTGTGTGTGTGTGTGTGTGTGTGTGTGTCCAGCAGTTCAGCAGGAGTAGCTGAGTCACAGGACATTACCTAGGGTTTAATACTGTTCTGGGAAGAGTTGATGGCCTGAGACCAAGGCTGTCTCTGCCAATATAAATTGGATGGAGAAAAGCAGTTGGGGGAGGGAAGGTTGCAAGTTACAGGCTCAAATTTTATGGGTGTAGCAGCTTCATTTGGAAAGCTCACAGTATTTCTAAGCAATTAATGCCCTGCAAATCAACCCATAATATTTCTTTCTTATTTTAAACACACTTTTTAACTGTTAATTGCATAATTACTTAAGAGTGGTTTACTGTGCTGAAGGGTAAGTAGCCTGTGGAATTTAGTGAGATAAGGATGGGACAGTGCACCCTTGCTATCATGCCCTACCCCTGATTTTGTTGGTCACTAATGGATGAGGCTGTAAAGATAAACACAATGAAGCAGAAGAAAATAAAGAGATAAACTGTGAGTGACAACTAACTCCTAAAGAATCTGTTACAAACTACATCACTCACATATACACACACAATTTCTATCAATTTCAATTTCTAAATGGTATCTTTATATGGTGTACATTATATTAATATCATTTCACCCCTAAAGAATACTGAAGCCAGATTTTCCGAAAAAGACTTTCCTTAAGTGACTTTTGTGTCTGTTGTTTTAAACCTGGAAGATATTTACACAGTTCACCAATATGATTATGCTTATATTGTGAAGCAAAAATCAAACAGAGTAAGTTAAGCAGAGCTTTCTTTAGATTATCTGGTCTATGTTCTTTTCCTGAGAAGAATTATATCTAACCCTACATCTATGATATTGAGAGACTACATCTGTAAAACAAATGTAGGATAAATTGATTGTTCAGGACTTTTCAAGTGAAAAATCACATAACTTAGGTGGTAAGGGAAATTAATCTTTAATTTGTGGTAATTTTTTTGCTTTCAGCAATATAAACAGAGAATATTCATAATATTTATTTTTGTAAGGTAAGGTCAATTTTAAAGTCTCCAAATCATTTAGATGTTTGTTTTATGGAAAAAAAACAGAATAAAGCTTAGAATCCATAAATTCATTTTATGAAGATCAAGTTATGATTAAATAAGATAGATTCAAGAATAAGATTATTTTACTTTATTCTGAAAAGTACACAGAATCAAAGTAAAGCAACATAAAAAAACTAAATGGAAACAAAATACATTTGAGGACTTAAAGATTTTTTTCAAACAATAAATATATATAGTATAGGCTACTTCACAAAACATATTTAAAAACAATGGTATATTTTAGTAAAGGAAGTCAGGGAATATATAATAATAAAGCCAGGAAATGTGGTTAGTTTAAAAAAATGAGTATTAGCTTTATCCACACTGCTGCAGAACTGCTTTAAAAATCACTCTTCTTCATTTTAGTTTAGTGATATTCATTATCACTAAAGTGTTCTTTAGGCCCTTCTGTGCTACCATTCAAGTGTTGTAAGTATAAAACTTTCATTATTTCCTGAATTCTTGTCAATATTATTTGTTCATTCTCCAAGAAGAAATGGGTAGATTCCTAGACACATATGAACTTCCAAAGCTGAATGAAGAGGATATAAAAATGTTAAGTAATCTGATATCAATCTGGGAAATTGAAAATGTAATAAAAAACCTACCAACAAAGAAAAGCCCTGGTCCTGAAGGCTTCACTGCTGAATTCTACAAAACTTTTAAAGAAGAGTTAATACCAGTACTCCTCAATCTTTTCAATGAAATCGAAAGGGAAGCAGTACTCCCTAAATCATTCCTTGAAGCAACCATCGCCTTGATTCCAAAGGCAGGGAAAGATCCCACCAAAAAAGAAAACTACAGGTCAATCTCTCTAATGAACATTGATACAAAAATCCTCAAAAAAATACTGGCAAACAGAATACAGAGACTTATCAAGAAAATTATACACCCTGATCAAGTTGGATTTATCCCAGGGATGCAAGGCTGGTTCAACATATGTAAATTAATCAATGTAATACACTATATTAACAGACTCAAGTACAAAAACCATATGATTATCTTAATAGATGCAGAAAAAGCATTTGACAAAATCTAACACTGATTTATGATCAAAACCCCACAGAGAATTGGAATCGATGGACTTTATCTCAATTTAATACAAGCTATTTATGAGAAACGAATAGCCAGCATCATACTCTATGGGCAAAAACTAAAACCTTTTACCCTAAGATCAGGAACAAGACAAGGATGCCCATTGTCACCACTCTTGTTCAATATAGTACTGGAAACATTAGCCATAGCAATCAGGCAGGACAAAGATATAAAAGGAATAAAGATAGGAAAGGAAGAAGTTAAACTGTCATTATTTGCTGATGATATGATACTCTATCTAGAAGATCCTAAAAACTCAACCAAAAGACTGCTAGACTTAATTACCAAATTTGGTAGTGTTGCTGGATATAGGGTCAATGCTCAAAAATCAACAGCCTTTGTCTATACAAACAACAAACTCACTGAAAGAGAAATTGGGGAGGCAATCCCTTTCACAGTAGCACCCAGAAAAATGAAATATCTAGGAATCAACCTAACTAAGGAAGTGAAAGACCTCTACTCTGAAAACTATAGGACTCTGAAAACTGAGATAGAAAAGGAAACCAGAAAGTGGAAAGATATCCCTTGTTCCTGGGTCGGGAGAACCAACATCGTCAAAATGGCTATACTCCCACA
>PVIC010021235.1:0-28766 GCA_004025085.1 Thryonomys swinderianus
TCAGGCTGGCCCTGAGCTCACTATGGTGCCCAGGCAAGCTGCCACGAACTCAGCAATCCTCCCGTCTCTGCCTCCCGAGTGCTGGGATTACAGGCGTGAGCCACCACGCCCAGCATTATATGTGGTAACCGGGGATCGAACTCAGGTCCTTACGCTTGCGAGGCAGGCGCCGGAACCACTGAGCTAACCCTCCGGCCCGCCACATTTTTATTATGTTATGCCACAGTGACCATTCTTTTCTAAAAACATGTGTGTACGTGTTCAAGCATATCTGTGTTATAGTAAGTTCCTAGAGTGGAATTTCTGATCAGAAAAATACCCATTTTAATTTTCACAAATATTACCAAATTCTCTTCTAAAAGGTCTTTGTTTTTAATTTAGAAAAATAATGATTATACTTGAAAATTTGTTCCTATGTGTATATGTCAAATTTACTTTTTTTTTTTTTTTTTTTTGCACTATTGGGGATCGAACTCAGATCCTTCTGCTTCCAAGGTAGTCACGGTACCACTTGACCTAAATCCCAGCCTGTCAAATTTACTTTTACTATTATATTTCACCCACTTACAATGTGTTTTGGCAAAAAGATCTGGTAAAGATTCAGCTTTGTTTGCTTCCCCCAAAGGACTAAAAAGCTAGTGCCTCTAACGCAAATTCTTGAGTAAACTATTTCTCCTCCAGTATTTGGGAAGAGCACATCAATTAAAAACACTGTAATTTGATTCTGTTTTCCTGAATCATAGTTATGGGGCATCGACACTAATTTATTTACTAAAATTTTATAAAATACCTGATTATCTGATAGAGTTAGGTCAACTGAAGTATCCCTTGTCTTTGAAAGTTTTCCTGGTTGTTCATACAAATTAATTGTATAATTTTATACTAGTTTACCCACTTAAAGAAAGTGCTATGTTTGTAAATGTTGATTAATTTTCATTTTTCATTGCAGAGGAAGACATAGCATTTTATGTTCAGCTCTTCTATGTCTCTGAGCTGAGTTTCTGAGTTTCTGCTGCTCTTATTACTGCTTCTGCAAATGCTGTCTTTCTTTGTCTATCTCTTCTTCTGTACAAATAAAACAAAATATCTTAAATATTTATTCTGGGAATACATTACTTTAAGATTTTTTTTGTTTCTTAGGTTGTTTTTTGTTGTTTTGTTTCACTGTTGGCAGTACTTAAGGATTAAGTCCACTGAGTTACATCACCATACTTTATCATTTTATCACCATTATCATCATCATTACTGTTAACTTGCCTTTTGAGATTAGGTCTTGCTATGTCACTAGGTTGCCTAGGAAGGGTTTGAACTTGCAGTCCTCCTGCTTCAGCCTCTTAGAGTGCTATAGTTATGGGAATGCACACCATGCGTAGTTACTTCAAGGCTTTTGTGAAACCCACAAACCCTTTTGCCTTGTGACCATTTCATCAGACTGACTCTTACACGGATTCTCTAACAAAGACAACAACAGGGCCATACACAACAGAGGCAATCAAATATCAGTGTTACATTTTCTGCGTTGCTCTCCAGAAGGGATTCTGGGCAAAGAGATCCCTGTGGAACAAGTGAATAGAAGTTTTCCTCTGTGGAAAGCTGAGAGGAACAGGCACAAGCAGGACGCAGATGTTCCTAGTGATTTTAGCTTTAGCTTGAATTCTAACAGCATATTTTATATATACAGTATTACTAAATACTGTGCAGATCGTCATGGTACCTCAAGTTTTACCTTACTTAGGATCTGTTCTCTGAGGTTAGACTAAATGGAAATTTGTTGCATCGTGTCTGTAACACTAGTACTAAAACTTCTGATGCGTTTAACCATTCAGAGGCACATAATCACAGCTACTAATTTCATCTACTAATTCTCAATTTTCTCAATTATGATGGTGGGTCACGGAGATAACACTGGACAGTTTTCTGAAACAAAATACTTGTTTCCCTGCTACCTTAACTCTTCATTCCCTAAGTAACAGTCACTGTGGAGTGAGATGGTTTGTGTCATTACTCAGGTGTCAGCCCAGCATAAAACCCAGTTTTCAACCTCCTGGGTTACAGCAAGGAACTGTGGCCTTGTGCAGAGGCCCTCTGCGTCTTCACACACAGCCGGCCAGGTCTGGCAAACTGAAATCAGAGTGATTGCTACATTTTTTGTAATACCTCTCGCTTTTCATCAATACTTACCATGAATAAAATTACCGGCTTCTTCCTCTATGCTCCTAGAACATGTTACTGAATGTAGTAGAGCTGAATACTGCTAGTGATGTGTCTGTTCATGCGAGGTTCTTATCATCCTCCCAGATTACGAGAGCCATGGCAGACAAGTACCAACCATACTCATGTTTGTCTTCCCGGTGCCTTCCAGTTCCTTCCATACACCTACTTCCAATAAATATTTCTTGAACTAAACAACCCACTATACTATAGTTTCTTGCTATATGTCCCCCAAAAGGGCCATATATTTAGGCTTCCACACATGTGATTCACATATCATAAACAATCCCATTATAAAGTTCAAATTGAATTTTAAAGACAATTTCTCTATATGAAAGTATATCACATTAAAAGGAACCATTTCCATTTATTACTCAGAATATTATCTTCCTTTCATAAAATCATTAACCCTAATTATTTTAAAATATTTACTCATTTTTATAAAGAACCAGTTCATCTTATATTAAAGCTCCAAATTATGTTTATAAATACATAAATGCATTAAAAAATGGGAAGAAACAATGCACAGCAGCCCTTCCCAGATTTTATGTCTGAGTGCAGCAATGAAAAGAACCTAGAGAACCAAGATTTTAATGTTCTGCCTGGTATATTTTTGTGGATTAAAACTTTTATCATACGTAAAGAGCCAAACGGACGAAACAGAAGACAGCAGCCATACTGCCTGATATCACTCATGAAGTCTGTCTGCACATCCAGGCCTTCGGTTGTCTTTCAATTGAGCAAACAAGAGAGGAATTACACCACTAACAAAAGCAGACTGCACCGAACTGACAGTTATCTTTGGTGGGCTTAGCATATAAGACAGATCCCTTCACTGCCACATCCCAACTGTCATCGTAAATTCCCAGTATCACAGCAAACAGAAAGCTTAAACTGAAAAAACCCCGCTAGTCCCCCAAGTTTAATGTTCTAGCTAACAGTATAAAGACAGAAAACCTATATTCAACATACCCTGTTCAAAGCCGCTAGGACCAGTTTGTGAATATCATTCTTCAAACACTGTTTAAAGACTGCATCCAGTTTACAGTGAGATTCATCTCTGGATTCTTCTGGCATACCTAAATGCAAAAATAAACTAGTAAATAAATATGTGCATATGTAACATTCTGGCTCAGACTTAAAACGTGGCCCCAAAGTCTCCTGTGTTCCCAGGGGAGTGGATCGTGGGCCCGCTCTGCTCATCCGTGGGTGAGTCCTGACTCCTGGCTGTGCTGTCGAGGGTGGGACCTGCTGGGGCCAGGTAGCTCCCTCGGGTGTGGTGCAGAAGGGTGTGTGCCTGTGCCCAGCTGCTCTGCCCTCTCTGTGCTTCTGGCCGCTGCACGGTAAGCATCTCTCCTCCTCCAGGATCTTCTACCACACTGCTCTCTGGCTGGGAACCAGGCAACTCCGGGACTGCGGACAGGACCCACTGAACCAGGGGCCAAGGTAACCACCCGCCTTCAGAAGCAGGTGTTGGACATTACGTCCCAGCAGTGGAAAGTGTCCAGTACACATCCGTACTTACTTTCTCATGGGTATTAAAGCTGAACAAATTGTCACGGTAAAAATTATCATCATTTACCTAGCGATACACATATACTGCTTTCTAGTATTTTCTTATCGGAGTAATAATACCTAGCTTTAAAAAATTCTATAAAAGGATTTCATCATTGAATATAAAAAGTACGATGTATATGGATATTTCTTGAATGTAAAGTAACAAATTTCTTATGGTGGTGGAGTTTTCTAATGATCTTTGGTAGGAGCTGGCTATACTTTAAGATTTTAGAAGATTTTCCTATCACAACAGACAACTTGGGAAAAGCTAAATGTTATTTGTATATAAGATAAATTGGTCTGATATGAAATGTAGACATAAAAGCATCTGAAATAATGTTAGAAAAATAAGATTTAAGTTCCAGTGTTAAGAAAGTGGTGAGTCTGTGGATTGTAAGACATCTAAGAACCATATAATGGTATTATTTTTTTAAAAGCTACTTATTAACTAACCTACACTGTAGCAGAAGGGCCCCAAAATTGTTGAAAAATCTGGAGGTCAAAAAAATTGTTACACAATACCATGTGTTGGTAAAATTATAACGAAAGAACATCTTTCTCAAGTCTAAAACTACAGAAGTAACTACTGATAATGAATTAATCATAATCTTTGATGTGTTATGATCACAATTATAAGCTCCTTTCCTCAGTAGAAATATGAGTGCCAACGATATTCCAGGGTTTTGTCACATGCTAACAAAACCTCAGTGACATTAAAGTAATAAGATCAGTAAAAGACAAATTATACTTAAAATTTGTTCGGGAACTAAAAGCATATTGTCCTACTGTCAACAGCCGCAGTTTTGAATGTCTTTTGGTTATTTTTATTTTGTAAAATTGGTTTTATTGATACCTTTTATATACTTGCTAGGATCACAATCGACATTGAGAATTTGTACCAGTAAGACTTCTCATTTTTTCCCATTTCCCTGCCCCCATAACCCCCACCCCCTATATATATAAGCTTTGTTTTCTTTTCTTTTTTTTCCATCAAATACTTTTGGTTATTTTTAAAACTCCCACTCATGCTCAAAGGAATCAGACTGATTCCTTTAAGAATAACCAAAGGGGGGCCGGAGATTTAGTTCAGTGGTTTTGGTGCCTGCCTCGCAAGCGCAAGGTACTGAGTTCGAACCCAGTAACCACATACAATGTTGGGCGTGGCGACTCACACCCACCAGCCATCAATACCACATACCACAGTGCCGGCCGTGGTGGCTCATGCCTGTCATCCCAGCACTCAGGAGGCAGAAGCAGGAGGATTGCTGAGTTCGAGGTTTGCCTGGGCTACATAGTGAGCTCAGGGCCAGCCTGAACTATAAAAGCGAGACCCCATCTCAAAAACAAACAAAAAAAAAGAATAGTGCCGGGCATGGTGGCTCACACCTGTAATTCCAGCACTCAGGAGGCAGAGGCAGGAGGATTGCTGAGTCCGAGGCTTGCCTGGGCTACATAGTGAGCTCAGGGCCAGCCTGAACTACAAAGCAAGACCCTGTCTCAAAAAGAAAAAAAAAAAGAATAACCAAAGGGTTTGTGGTTGCTGTTTTAGTGCCATCTACAAATAAAACTCAAAAACACAGTAACAGTTTAAATTATACCTTAAATTATGACTTAAAAGTTAAGTGATAATAGGATTCAATTCAAAAATATTGACTGAATAGTTGTTTTTCTTCAAGGTACAAGGAACTTTAAAAAAAATGACTGAACTATTGAACAATGTTTGTCCTTGAAAAAATACTTTTTTTTTTTTTTTTTTTGCTTTTTGGAGACAGGGTCTCGCCTCGTAGTCCAGGCTGGCCCTGAGCTCACTATGGTGCTCAGGCAAGCCGCTGCAAACTCAGCAATCCTCCTGTCTCTGCCTCCCGAGTGCTGGAATTACAGGCGTGAGCCACCACGTAAGGCATTATGGTATGCGGTGTTGACTGTTGGTGGGCGTGTCTCCACACCCAGCATTATATGTGGTTACTGGGGATCGAACTCAGGTTCTTGAGCTTGCGAGGCAGGCGCCTGAACCACTGAGCCAACCCTCCGGCCCAATACTCTCTTTTTTTAAAGACAGGGTTTTGCTGTGTAGTTCACCCTGTCTTTGAACTCACTACACAGCCCAGGCTGGCCTTGAACTTTTGATGAACCTTCTGCTTGAGATTCCTGAGTGCTGAGATTATAGTTTTGCACTATCAAACCCAGACCAAATCAAAACAGAAAACCCTCTTATAATAAGTATATTCTTAGTCTCAGAAACATTAAGATATCCAAAAACCACAGAAAATGATGGATTTAAGGAGATTTCATTTCAGAAGGAAAACACCAGAGCTTCAGAATTTTGCATTTTATAGAAGAAAAAAGAAAAGGTATGAGTCCTTACATTTCAGAATCACCAGGTAATGTCATAGCAGATAAGCCAACCCCTTCTCAAACACAGCTAATCCCCTCTCGCACGCTTCCTCCCCTCGTTCCAGGCCCCCCTGCCATGTCCTGGTTGAGGACCAGTGACCCCAAGTGAAGTCCCTGCACCTGCCTCTCCCCTCCCGTCACCCTCCACCCCACGGTGCTACCGCAGCAGGCTGCACACACGGCTGTAACGCTACAAGCTAAAGCTCCTCCGTAAATCTGAATTGACTTTCACAAAAAAGCACAAATCCTTACACATTCTAGCGCCATGCCTTTGGGCCTCCCTCTGTCCCTCCGCTCAGTCTCTCCCTGGCCTGAGTCCACGGCCCTTTGCCCTTCACCCGGGAAAGTCCTTCCCTCCTTGCTGCTGGCCGGCCCCTCTCAGCCTTCAGGCTCCGGCATCACAGTCTCTGCCCTCCGCCACTGACTGGCTAGCTAGCCTGTCTCTAACAGTCCCCTCCCGCTGTCTCCTAACTGATCACCTAACTAATCACCGACGGCCGTGTGCTGTTAAACCCCTCCTGTGCTGCACCCGGGCTGCTGTCTCCTTCCTTTTTCAACCCGTGATGGTGGCACAGTGTTGAGAGCATGAGAGGTACTTTAATAAATACGTGTTGCAAGAACACGCAGTGGGTGCCTTACACGGGCTTCGGGAAACAAAGAAGGTAACGAGTGTGAGCAGGAACGGAGGGGCAGGAGGAGCCCCTGAGGTCAATGAGTATAAGCCCCACAGTCACATGGGAGACACATCAGCTCGACCACAGAGGAAAAGAGGGACTGAAATAAAGCAAGAGGCACGGCGTGGAAGTTAACTTCTACTTACAGTTCAGGAGCGGGAAACGTGGTCTGAATCTGAACGGGGGTCACAACAACAGAAAATGAAATGAAATATCACAAGGGAAAGGGACAGAAAGCTCTATACTTTGCTGGAGCTTTTTTTTTTTTTTTTTTTTTTGAGACAGGGTCTTGCTTTGTAGTTCAGGCTGGCCCTGAGCTCACTGTGTAGCCCAGGCTAGCCTCAAACTCAGCAATCCTCCTGCCTCTGCCTCCCGAGTGCTGGAATGACAGGCGTGAGCCACCACGCACAGCACTGCAGTATGTGGTATTGATTGCTGGTGGGCGTGAGTCTCCATGCCCAGCATTGTATGTGGTTACCGGATCAAACTCAGGAACTTGTGTTTGCAAGGCAGGCGCCAGAACCACTGAGCTACATCTCCGGCCCTGCTGGAGCTATTTCTGATATCCAATCCTCATGTGCTGTTGGGTTATGAGCTCATTCATCTCAGTGGCTCAGCCACATCACTATTTACCCTCTGCTTTTGGCTTAGCAAAGGGATCTGAGTTTGCTGGGCCGAGAAGGGTCCTTCATGATTTGCTCAGAAAGTCGCTGTTCTGTGGGAAGTGAAAAAATTCATTTCATGTGCTATCTCTTTGGACGATCTCTTTTGTGACTCACCTGGCACTATTAAATGTAAAATGGCTCGCAGCGCCTCCAGCTGCACGGACAACGATGTCTCATGACTTCTCATAACTGTTATTATCTTGGGGACCAACGCTGCCATTGTATCCAGGGAAGTGTTGCTGCAGAGATAAAATCTGCAAGTTCATTACAGATAGAATGTGATCCATTCAAACACCAACTTAAACAAATGCAGGAAAACAGAACCAACATACTTCACCCGGAAAGTGCATTTGAATTCAGTCATATAGGAAATTTTAGTTGTTTAATTAAACTTGGACCTCATTAAGCAGAATTCACAGTAACCTGGGAATTCTTTTACTTAGTTTCCACATACAGGACATTGGCACCAACCCCAAAAGATAGATATTATTATTCCTGTTTTCCACTTGTGCAGTCGAAGGATAGAAAGCAAAGTCCTTTAAGTGGAAGGTGACGGAGCCATGGCCAGTGCCCAAACTTGTCTAACCCCAAGACAAGAGTCCCTTCCCTCACACCCCAGACTAACATCACTGAACTTCTTGCCTGGTATTCTTAATCCGTTTTAGCTTGCATTAAGATGAGCAAATTTCTCTTGGTGAGATTCCAATAGCAACTCTCAAGTTACCAGAGATAGACTTGGCTTTGCCCTGCGCTGTGTTACTGAAACTTGTCCACACCAGAGCTGCGTCCTTGCCCGGCAGCTCCGCAGACGGTGCAGTATCGTACCCCTTCCTCCTCCACCTGGAAGCCCAGCTTGTGTACTTCCTTTCCTTGGCGGCTGCCCTCCTTCGGAAATGCCCGCTGGCTTCACCATACTTTTCCTATTGTCTCTTTCTTTTAAATACCACAGCCAGAAACGACCACCTGTTCACTCATCAATCCCCTCACCTGAACAGTGAGCGTGTGGAGAATCGCCTCACTGTTCGTGCTCACTGTCAATCTCCAAGATTAGAATGAGAGGCATATAACATAGACAGAAAATCACCAAGCCGCAGGGTATTCCCTTCTTTATGAGATTTTTGCATCATTTATGAAGGGACATACAATTCCGGCACCATTTAAAGACAATTATTTCACTGAAGCCTTCAAATGCAACATTTAAACAAGAGAAAGGGAGCTTAGAGAGGTGACTTCTGTAAGCTTAGACAGATTAGCTGGTGATAAAAACACTACAGCCGCACTCTTCACAAGCCCGATGGTGTGTGACCCCGTGCATCAAACTCTACGCGCTTCGTTCACTTGCACTTAACAGCAGTAACAGTTGCAGTTAAAACATGCCATGTCCTCTACTGATCCTTTCATAAAAATTAACGTATTTAATCTTCATATCATAAGCATACAACTTACAAAGCTATTATGACGTTCTCTTTTTGCAGGTGAGGAACTCGCAGTTTAGCAATCAAACACTTGGCTCAAATTGGTGGCCAACCCGAGACACAAAACCAGTTTTCATTGCAACATCTATGCTAACAATTCCTATATTTCCTCACTACCATGGCAGTTTCCCATAGAGCTCTTTTTATGTGATATTTACTCAGACAATGCCAGAGTCACTTTACATATTTTTTTATTAATAGACTGCCAAAAGGTGTAGAATACGTCCTACAGGAGGGTTCTGCTGGACTGATTCCATTTGGGTGCGTTACACAAGTTTTTTAAGGCAAGAAGTGCTGCCCTACCATCCTCCATCACAGACAAGAAGATGTGGTCACTGTGGACGGACACACGGACACATCGTCCTTACAGCGCTGGCCTTGAGCTACACATGAAGAGAAGCTCCCACAGCCGAGGAGCGGGAGCAGGAAGAGATGACAAACTTAATTCAAATGAAGGAAAAAGAAATAATGTGCTCAGTGTAAAAAAGCAACAGTTAGAAACTGCATGCTAATTGTGAAATTTTATATCTTTCTCACACAATAATTTCAAAAACTTGTCACTTATGCTGCATAATTATCATTTCTGAACTGTAATTAACATCTCATCCAAAGCACAAAAACAAACCTGTACCATATCTCTATAGTCTCTACGATTTCTTTTAATGTTGGGACAAAGTCAGTCTATCATGTCAGTGTTGTGAGGTTGTGCTGCCAAAGTTTCACTCTTCAAATGCCTTGTGTTCTTCTTTTGCGTTCCTAGAGATGTGCTTGAAATAATATTCTGATTATTGTGTACTCGGCTGGAGTTTCCAGGCCTACGTTACCTTCCTTCGAAGAGATGACTCAGCATTTGACAGCCACTTTCAGCCACTTCTGAAGAATGGATGTGCCTCTGCATTAACTCCAAGACATTCAGGTATATTCCTTTGGACAGCAGGATTTTTCTGAAATTAACTGCAAGTCGATATTTTCAGGTTACCCACAGAGATGAAAGCACATTTTTATAATTTTGCAGTATGATGAACAATATTAAAACAGTTTAGCATCTTAGGAAAGCATATGCAAAAATATATGTAGCTCCTTGTCAATTTAAAGGTTACTGATGTCTATTTCTTTAAAACACACGTCATTCCCTGTACTTTCACATGTGCAAATTATTTGTTGAGGTTTCAGTTTGGGTTGTTTCGAGCTGTTTTGTTCATTTGCCACAGTGGGATGTACAAACATGCCGTTTCTACACATGCCATCATGTGTGAAAAGGACAAAAGCAAAAAAACTGAAGCAAAGTATGGTTTGATTTACTGGCACAAGGTAACAGCAAAGCTGAAGTCAACACATAGACATGTTTGACAACTAAGTGTACACTATATGTAGAGAAACAACTACATTCTAGAATAAGCATTACATACTTTCTTTTTGTAAAAAACTTTACTAAATACAATCTATTGAAGGTTTCATATATATACCAATTGCCTTGAAGTCTCTAAATCAAGGTAACTTTCAACATTATATACTGTAATTCAGTACTCCAAACATGCCATAGAAAACAAATGGGAAAGTTTCAATTTAAGTGCTCTTTAAAAAATTTAAAAAAAGAGATGGGCCGGAGGGTTAGCTCAGTGGTTCCAGCGCCTGCCTCGCAAGCACAAGGTCCTGAGTTCGATCCCTGGTGACCACACACAATGCTGAGCGTGGAGACTCACGCCCATCAGCCATCAATACCACACACCACAGTGCCGGGCGTGGTGGCTCACGCCTGTCATCCCAGCACTCCGGAGGCAGAGACAGGAGGATTGCTGAGTTCCAGGCTTGCCTTGGCTCCATAGTGAGCTCAGGGCCAGTCTGGACTACAAAGCGAGATCCTGTCTCAAAAAAAAAAAAAAAAGATAAACATTACCAGAGACCAGTGGTTCTTAAACTTCAGTGTGCATCAGACTTACTTGAATGCTAGTTACAACACAGATTATTGATTGGACTGAAATGCTTATCCTTCCTTAGGTTTGTACAGGGCTCCAGAATTTACACTTTTTTAAAATTGAATTATTTATCAGTACATTTTATACACAGTTCACAATCACACTCAACATTGGGGAATTTGTACCAGTATATGGCAGAAGTTCCTAAGAAATTCTACTGACCTGGGTACCACAGTTCACAAACCACTGTTCTAAAGAGTAACCAATGTGTGACTCGCATTGCAAATACTACACTAGGGAGAAATTCCATTCCAAACTCACTGTAGCCTTTATACATTTTACACATTTACTAGCTACCTAAATAATAGTTTAACAATGAACTAGGAAGAGCCGAGAACTGATTTGAATGATAAACATCAAGATTAATTCTGAACATTATTATGCTCATACACCATAGTAAGAAGCAGTCCAAATCTCACAAAATTGTGGTTGTTTTATTTGCATACCAAAAGAGAGACCCAGGTTTCTGGAATTATAGAACCAACACATCAAGCTGGGCGTGCTGGAGCACATGGGAAATCCTAGCCCCAGGGGCCTGAGGCAGTAGGGTCGCCAGGAGTTCAAGGCCAGGCTGGACTACACAGTAAATGCAAAGTCAGCCCGAATCACAAGACCTGTCTCATAACAGCAAGGCTAAAACATACCAACATGCCATTCTTCATACACAAAAACCTTTGTCTTCCATCTAGGAAACCACAAACAGAAGCAGCAAGCTGCAGGCTTCATTTTCTGGAATGAAACGCCCGACCAGGCCTCTGGGACTGCACAGTGGAGCACCCGAGACACCAGACAGCAATTCTTTCCCTCCCACTCCTGGCCTGATCCCTCTCCTGACGGCAAGCCCTGTCCGTCCTGCGGGGCCCTTGTCACTTCAAGGCCTTCCTTAAACTCCCATCAGAGAGACGCGGGGAGAAAGCAGGAAGAGGACAAAGGACCGCTTTCCTCTCGGTTCAACCTAAACAACCTTCTAAAGAAACCAGATGTTTTCTTCGCCTTCACCAGGTTCTCCCCCGAAAGCCGGTGCTTACGCTGCTCCGGATATCAGATTCATCTTTCAGTGTTCTTTTTCTATTTCCCCCCCAAAAAAATATGCTGCAAAAGCTGCCAACTTTCCACGCTCTTATGAGTTCTATCCCCATGTTTTCGGGGAGCATTTCCTGCTTCTAGGGTGGGAACCTGCACAGCCTGAACCACGATCCTGAGCCTCAAGGGTCCTTCCAGACCTATGTGACCTACTGTTTCTCTTAATCATGCCTCACTGTAACCCTCAGAAGAACTACATGGAAGGATCATTTTCAAGAAAAAATGTGGCATAAAAATGCCACCAGATTTTAAAATAGTTACTTATCTCTCCACCCAGATGCATTTTGTAAGGTATTATTAAGAAAATAACATTTAAAAAGTAAAAACAACACTTTAGTGTTTATTATAGGATCCAAAAAATTCCATTAGAGGTAAGCTAAAAGTCCTTTAATAAAAGATCACCATGGGGGCTGGGGATTTAGCTCAGTGGTTCCAGTGCCTGCCTCACAAGCGCAGGGCCCTGAGTTCAATCCCAGGAACCACACACAATGCTGGGCATGGAGACTCACGCCCACCAGCCATCAATACCACACACCACAGTGCCGGGCGTGGTGGCTCACGCCTGTCATCCCAGCACTCGGGAGGCAGAGGCAGGAGGATTGCTGAATTTGAGGCTTGCCTGGGCTCCATAGTGAGCTCAGGGCCAGCCTGAGCTACAAAGCGAGACCCTGTCTCAGAAAAAAAAGATCTCCATGAAACAGGCTACAGTCATTATGGGATAACTGCACAACTGTGAAAAACGAGATCAACAAGTATCCTCATGGAAATCACAGCACGAGACCGAGCAAGGCGGCGGTCCTCACCGTTCTGCTCCAGGAGTGTGGACAGCGCGGCCGCCGACGCCCGCAGCACTTCCTGGGATGACGCGTGCATGAGCATCGCCAGCATCACCTCCCTGTGCACCGGGAACCTGCGGAGAGTCCGCGCAGCAGCAGGGTCAGGAGACTGCGGCGGCCCGACCCTGCCTTGCCGGGCAGCTCGAAACGCAGCCGCAGGGCGTGTGCGCGGCGCCACGGCACCTGCGCGCCCCGGGCACCGCCGGGCGAGGGGCACCGCTGAGCCCCTCAGACGCCGACGGGCAGCGGAAGCGCTCAGCCAAGAGGCGCCCGGAGAAGTGAGAAAAACAGGAAAATGGAAACAGAAAGAAAAAATGAAAAGTCATAAAGAAACAAATGTACGTTCACACATATATGTTCCTGTCGTGTTATCTCAAGAATCTCCCCTGAAGGGTAAAGAAGAGGTGCGTGATGAACCCACTCTCTGAGCCGCGGCGTGAACCTGCCTGGACCTGAACTCCGGGGAAGCCGGCCGCCGTGGGACAGCCAGGGGCCGGCCGCGCGGGTCTCCGGACAGCCGGTGTTGCTCGAAGCGGCACCGTTTAACCAGACGGGTCTGCTTCAGCAGTCCCCTTGGCCGGACGCTCAAGGAGAGTCTCCCCGGAGAGCCGTGTGGATTCTGGCCTCGGCAGCTGGGCACACAAGGGGCGCAGATCCCGGGCCCAGGCAGCTCCGACCGCAGCCCTCGCTGGGAGGAGGAGCCGGTCTGCGGGAGCTCGCGTGGGCGGGGGCCTGGCCCGGCGGCCTGGAGCAGCGCTGCCCGGAGAGGGCGCGTCAGCACAGCCACGCCGGCGGGGACTGCGCGCGGGGGCTCTCTGCCCACATCTATCCCGGGGCCCGCCGCTCGGTCCCCCGGCAGGCCGGCTCCCCCGTGGCGTGACTCGGTTCCCCGAACAGCGCAGCTGCCAGCGGCTCGGCAACAGACAGCTCTAGCGCAGCGCCCCGTGGAAAGCCAGGAGATCCCACTGCTACGCGTTCACTATGAGTGCGCAGCAGCCGCTGAGGCCTCCACGCCTACGCCAGAGATGTTTCTAACAGGGCAAGTGAGGAGGGAGGGACTTTATATCGACGATGAAAAACATCAGTGAAAATCCCAACAGTATAAAAACCAGAACTACTGACTGGCCGTCCTCATCTCCGATCTTCTGGTGTAAACCTCTCTGGTACATCAGGAGGTTGTTCAGGGCCCAGCAGGCGGCCTCCTGCAGTGGGGCAGAGAAGGCAGCGTGTCAGCGCAGCAACGATGGGAACCGTCGCGGGGACGAGGGGCGTCTGCGAGGACCCCACCTGCACGCGCTTGTCCCTGCGGTGCCCCGTCAAGGCTCCGTAGCAGGCCGCCAGCCAGAACAACTTGGCCTCCTCTTGCTCAGCCTCGTTCTCCGGGTTCTCATCCTTCTCCTCTAAGTCTTGATTTAAGAAAATGGTCTCGGCTGTGAAAAATTCAGGAAACAAATCCACATGTCTTAATTACAGGTAATTCACTGACACCTGACGTAGACATTTTAAATCCTTATTTTGAAATGGTATCAAGAGAGTAAGGTGTTCTTTTGTAGCAGCCTTGGGTTAATATAAAGCGGTGCTGAACGTGACACAAGTCAGATGACTCCTAGTCCATATAGATAAAGGATAAAGTGAGGAAGAACGTACCAAAGAAACTAATCACCTCGAAGAGGATCGTTTCAAATGATTAGCAACTTAATGACAAAAACAAGAGCGACGGCGCCAGCCGGAACTCCGTTTGAGCAGAGACGCCCAGAGTTCTTAGCTCCTCGAAAACAGCCTCTGTTGGAAAACGAGTTACATGACAAGGGAAAAGGCCTTTCGTGCTGCTGCCCTCTCTGCGTGGGCTCCTCTTGGGACATCATCAGCCAACAGCCAGTGCACACTGTGCGGGGCTCACGATGGGACTCCGTGGGGGGACCCTCGCCTGACACTCAGCACTGTGTGTGCACACACACACACACACACACACACACCCCTCGTTGGGAAGCTACTCACTGAGAAGCGCTAGACAGCTCAGGGCGGAGACCTGCAGCGCTGCGTTCTCGGGATACCGCTGCACCGCCTTCAACACGCACACGTGGACCTCATTCAACACCAGGATATTGAAAAAGTTACCTACGTGTGAGACATGAAGGCAGACATCACCTGAGTCTTCATCCGTGGACTCAGATGGTCTCTGATATGTAACAGCACATAGAGCAATACATTTGAGTAGGCAAGACCATCTTAATGACATTAAAACATGTAGTTACTTTAGTCAAAATATCTTCAAATGAGCGAATAAAGTTTAAGCTTTGATGTCCTTTACATAGCTTATTTGTACAGTGAAAATACATGAGAAACATAACAAGTCTGTTATTTCTACCTAGGGCCTTTGCCTCTATTCCTCTCTCGATGAAACGGCAGGGTTCGCTACACCAAGTAATTCTTTCCTTCTAAAAGATGTTAATCTTTTAATAAAAATTCTTTCATCACTTACTGCTCTCGTTGAAATGCCTTTTTCATGTAAAGAAGCACATACCTCTTAGAGAATTCTTTGCCGTGTTTACTAGTGCTTACTATCTGTCTGATCTTGCATATGGTGATCTCAGAAAAACTTATTTCACCACCTTGAACCCACCCAAGGAAACACCCATCTGAGCGTTTTAACAAACCCTCAAGGAAACCCAAATCTTCCTGGGAAGAAACATACACATTAGGTTCCAGAAAGCTGTGCCTGGCGTGTAGCTCGGCTGTCACACTCAGCAGGGTGCTTTCCACACTCCGCCTGCCTGTGGGTATGACTGGTGACTGCTGGGGCGGATGCCCACCATCATGAAATCCCCGACACACAAACTCTCAGGGTCCTTCACCGGCCTCCAACAGAGAGGCCTCTGGCCGGCTGCGTGCCTCGCACCTCCCCTGCCACGCCCTCCCTGGAGAGCCCGCGCCCTGCCACGCTCACAGCCATGCTGCCCTGTCCCTGCCCGATTATTGCCCCGAGTGGCAGCGGCTGCTGGACCACTGACCGACAGGTGCTCGGGGCAAACACAGCAAGACTGGCCTCATGTTCCACAAACTCAGCGAAAATGCTTGAGACGTGATCAAAGATAACTGATGCTAAATGTGCTAAACCCATAATGGCATACTTTAACAAACATGTGAACTATGTATTGAATATTTTAAGGTTTTTCTTTTAGTTATGAAGAGGAAGTTAGAGGTTTTGTCTTTTAAAAAAATAACCAAGCAATAAATTCTACAGTCACCAAAACAAACCGAAGGGCTAAGGGAGAGGACAGAAGTACCCTTATGTGAAGAGAAATTTGATGGCTTTTTATTTTTCAAAAATAGTCACAGGCTGATACAAAATTATAGAGGATCCAATACTTTCTACGGTTCATTTAATATTAACAGAATAATATTGAGTACTTTTGACAGGCCACCTATTTGATAACCATTTTCCCCTCTTGTTCTTTTTTAAAAATGTGTTTGGTTGATTAGTTTTGGTTAGTTCTTGAGAGAGGGTCTCTACACAGTATAGCCCAGCTTGGCCCTCAAGCCACTATGTAGTCCAGGCCGATCTTGAACTCACAATCCTCCCGCTTCAGCCTCCTAAGCGCTGAGATTACAAGCACGCACCGCTACACCCCACTTTTCCTCATTCCTTTAAGCTAAAAACATCCACAGTCTTTTCTTCTAGCCTTCTGCTGCACGCAGTACACTGCCATTATCTGCGGCCGTCTTCCTGCGGGAAGATGCTTCTCAGACCGCCTCCCTCTCACCCGCACCCACTGCCCAGCCTCTCCAGGCCTCTCTTCTCTTCCTGGTCACTATGGCTTCTGGTCACGCGTGGAGCAATGACCTGGGACCTCCTTCTGACCTCACTCCACGCTGCACACCTGTTCTTGGAAGAGGAACAAAAATGTCCTAAGCCACTGGTTCCCAGAGCTAATGTGGTCAGAATAACAATATCCCATCTCCCAGGATCATTTTGTAGATCAAAAAGATTATAGATACATGTATGTATGGAACTATTTCAGAAACTATGAAAAGACAGTTGAATCATATAGTTTCATCACATAATAGTGTTAAATAAAAGCTTACCATGGAAATAAACGGAAGCATTGGATATAAAGTATAATACTATTTTTAAAACTGCGTTTCAATTAAACCTATCTAGAAAATTTCCCAACATTAAAGCTCCCGAGTTATACAGGGGGAGAATCATGAAACTAGAAGTGAAAATGTAAGCTGTTACCACGCGATCATCATCCGGGATCCGGCCGAGTCTGCCGGGCGAGCCGGGCAGGGAGGGAGCCTCGCGGATGGGCGGAAATTCTGCCACTGCCGCGGATGGCGGCTCCTCACCCACGCGAGACGGGGCAGCCCGGCCCGGGGCCCGCAGTGCGCCCAGGCCCTGGCGAGGTCGCCGGCACTTCCGGGTCAGCCTTGCGCCCTGGCTCCTGGGACCCGTCCGCAGAGGGGCAGCTCAGGCATTAACCGCGTTCCCAAGAGCCAGCCCAGGGCTGGGTCCCGGAGCCCGAGGAGTGCGGTTTCTGCTGGCACGATCCGGCCACAAAGAACAAACTCCCCCAGGAAACACCCCATCAGGTGAGGGAGGCCAGACTCAGAAAGACACACAGCGCACGGCTTCTCTCGCAAGGGCAAAGGAAAAGAGGGACAGAGAGACGGTGTGAAAATAGTGGGGAACTCAGAGAAGAGGAAGGAAACGGGGGGAGGGGAGGGGAGGGCTGGGGGGCGGGAGCTCCGGGGCCTAAGCACGTGGCTCGCACGTGCACACGGCCAAAGCCAAGCCCGTCGAAGCAGACAGGTGAAAGGCACTCATGCAAAACGGCTTCACATACTGGAGTCATCAGATATAAAATGCAAAATGACTATGGATTCATGATTAAAGAACTCAAAGATCTTTTTTATTTAAAAAAAAAGGTGAAAGGGGGAAACAGCAAACAAAAGGCAGATCCAAGTATGAAAGATTTTTGGAAATTTACTGTTAAACTCTAATCAATGATCTGCCCAAATATATTACAGGAGTGTAAGGTGGCTTAGTAGCAAAAAAACGTACAGATTTAATTCCAGGTTATCGAAAGAAAAAAGTCTTAATTTTTTAGATATCTGCTAAAATTCAGTGTTCACCTGTGAGTTTTAAAAAAATCTCCTGTGTAAAAGTAAAAGCAAATAAGAAACAGAAGGCAACTTCCTTCTACTTCTTTGTTCATTTACTTAATTACTGAAGCGACGGAGATTGAACCCGGGCTTCCTACACGCTGAGCATGTGCTCCGCCAGGGTGCTGCGACCCAGCCCCAGAGAGAACTGTCTCGGCTTAATTCTACTTTTTATAAAACAAGTAAGACAACGTTGTAAAAGTTTTAAAAACTCATAACATGCCATATTCTGAGTGATAGAAAACTGGAAGCTTTCTTCACAAACTAAGATAACACAGGACAATTTACTACGGCCTCTGTTCAGACCTAGGCTGGTAATTCTGGGCCATACAAGCAGACAGGAAATGAAATGCAGGCTACTGCAAGCGGAAAGGAGGAGCTCAGACAAAAGATTGCCTCTGCTTCTTCATATAATGACAGCTGAAAGCTACCATTTTAAAAAGGGATAGCGTTCACAACAATACTGAAAGTTAAAGTATCCAAAAATAACCAAAAAAGGCATACTAGAATTATAGAATGAATGAGAACGTAAAAGTGTCATTTCTTACATCGATATGTGTGATTTGTACATCTCCAGTTTTTTTTTTTTTTTTTTTTTTGAGACAGGGTCTCGCTTTGTAGTTCAGGCTGGCCCTGAGCTCACAATGGAGCCCAGGCAAACCTCAAACTCAGCAATCCTCCTGCCTCTGCCTCCCGAGTGCAGGGATTACCGATGTGAGCCACCATGCCCGGCACTGTGGTATGTGGTATTGATTGCTGGCGGGCGTGTCATCACACCTAGCATTGTATGTGGTTACCGGGATCGAACTCAGGACCTTGTGCCTGCGAGGCAGGTGCCAGAACCACTGAGCCAAATCTATGGCCCAGAGAATATTTTTAAAAATATAATCATCTAAAATGTTTCCATATTGATGCAACCATGTAACAATTCTTTTGGCTTTGATCTAAATGTTTTTGTGTCATCTCATCTTTTTTTTTTTTGCTTTTGAGACAGGGTCTCGCTTTGTAGTTCAGGCTGGCCCTGAGCTCACTATGGTGCCCAGGCAAGCCGCCACGAACTCAGCAATCCTCCTGTCTCTGCCTCCCGAGTGCTGGGATGACAGGCGTGAGCCACCACGTCCGGCACTGTGGTTTGCAGTGTTGATTGTTGGTGGGCGTGTCTCCACGCCCAGAATTATATGTGGTTACCGGGGATCGAACTCAGGACCTTGCGCTTGTGAGGCAGGCACCAGAACCACTGAGCTAACCCTCCGGCCCTACATCTCTAGTTTTGAACTAGACAAGTAACTTCTGAATTTTGTATGGAATAATAAAGGCCCAAGAGAAAAAGCTCAGACATGCTTCTAGAGCATGTGCTGACCCATGAGATTAGCAGACATCCACTCTTACAGAGCCTCAGAGATTGAAACAGTACAATAGTGATCCAGGCAAACTGTATCAGTCAGCAAAAGAGAAACATACACCCAGTTAGTATCCCGCACCACTGGGACTTGAGCAACAACAGCGTGCACTAGTAACTCACTATCCATATCAAAACAAGGAAAAAGGGAAGTTAAATTCTTTACACCACCCCCCTGCCAAAAAATCAATTACAATGTTTAATGAGAAAGACTTGGGGAAAATATAGAATATATGTGCCACTTTAGAAGATGGATTTTTTTCAACAAGATGTGTACCCATAAAAATAAATCACAAAGCAATTGATTATTAAACGTAACTGTATTACAAAAGCCGCCATAAAGACGGTGAAAGGACCAGGCTACAGAGCAAGAGAAGATGTTTTCCAATAACCAAAACATTACTACTCAGAATCTATTAATTAATTTTTAAAAGTTCATATTATGGAAAATGGCTAAAAAATAGACTGTATCTTTCACAAAGTAGGAAGCACCAAAAGCAAGAAATATTTGAAAAACATATTCAGTCATATTCATTTGCATAGCAACACAGGTGGTTAACACAGTAGCATAAAACAAGAAACAGACAATGCATAAATAAATTGTGATATGTACATGTATTATTATATACAAGTAGATAAAAAATTATGATTCTTATAAACACACACTTTTTTAAATTACAGAAGACAACACAGTGCGATTTCATTTTTTTTGTTTTTTGGGGTTTTTTTTTGTTTTTTTGAGACAGGGTCTCGCTTTGTAGTTCAGGCTGGCTCTGAGCTCACCATGTAGTCCAGGCAAGCCTCGAACTCAGCAATCCTCCTGTCTCTGCCTCCCGAGTGCTGGGATGACAGGCGTGAGCCGCCACGCCCAGCCATGCGATTTCATTTTGATGACACATACTAAGAAATAAACACACATGAGCAATTTAAGGAAACATGAAAGTGTAGTAAAAACATATTTAAAACAGGAAAGACTGATAAATATGAAGTGATGGAGAGATAAAGAAAAGACAGGATGGGCTGGAGATTTAGCTCAGTGGTTTGGGTGCTCAGCTATGAAACCACAAGGTCCCTGGTTTGAACCCTGGTAACCACATACAACAATACTGGGCATGGTGACTCATGCCCACCAGCAGTCAGTACCACACACCACAATGCCGGGCGTGGTGCCTCACGCCTGTCATCCCAGCACTCGGGATGCAGAGGCAGGAGGATTGCTGAGTTCGAGGCTTGCCTGGGCTACATAGTGAGCTCAGGGCCAGCCTGAACTACAAAGCGAGACCCTGTCCCAAAAGATAAAAAGAAAACACAAGATGGAGCATCTTCAGGCCTGGTGACGTTCTACGTACTAACATTAAATTAGGTGCTGATTCTTTGCTCTCTGCTTCATATTTTCTACATAAGTCATACTTGTTCTTTTTTAGATATCAACAGTTATGCAATTATATTTTAAGTATAGACCTAACAATAAAACACTCTTGTAGAATTACTTCTTCAAAAAACAGCTTGACGTTTCTTGCGTGCCACAAATCTATTGCTAGCACTCCTCCTGCAGTTTCACCTATGTTTGACAAAACAACTTGCTGCTTTAACATAATTACATCCAATCCATGTCAATAGCGCACTTATTTATCAACTCATGATATAAAAATGCTATGGAGACTCACACTGTACAGACTGTGATAATCCATTACGAATCATAACTTACCAAATGTAAGCTTGTGAGCCAGGCAGCAACTCACTTCTTGAATTTTCTCATTGGCCGGGAACGCTCTCATGGCTTCTACAACAATATTGTAACATCTCACATCGCCGCTCATGAGGACTTCAACATTACTGTCTGAATGTAAAGAAGTCATAATTACCATAAAGTAACAATTTTTTCCTTTCATATACGCCTACAAAAATATACCAGCAGGGGCCGGAGGGTTAGCTCAGTGGTTCCAGCACCTGCCACGCAAGCGCAAGGTCCTGAGTTCGATCCCCAGTGACCACATATAATGCTGGGTGTGGAGACACGCCCACCAACAATCAACACCGCATACCACAATGCCGGACGTGGTGGCTCACGCCTGTCATCCCAGCACTCAGGAGGCAGGGACAGGAGGATTGCTGAGTTCGCGGCGGCTTGCCTGGGCACCATAGTGAGCTCAGGGCCAGCCTGAACTACAAAGCGAGACCCTGTCTCAAAAAGCAAAAAAAAATAAAAATAAAAATTAAAAAAAAAAATATATATATATACCAGTGGGCTAGAGATTTTACTCAGTGGTTCCAGTGCCTGCCTAGCAAGTGCAAGGTCCCTGGTTCAGTCCCCGGTTACCACATACAACAATACCGGGCACGGTGACTCATGCCCACCAGCAATTAGTACCACACACCACAGTGCCGGGTGTAGTGGCTCATGCCTATAATCCCAGCACTCAGGAGGCAGAGGCAGGAGGATTGCTGAGTCCGAGGCTTGTCTGGGCTACATAGTGAGCTTAGGGCCAGCAAGAACTGTCTCAAAAGGAAAAAAAATTAAAAATAATATATATATGTATATGTGTATCTGTGTGCATCACATTTTATCAAATAATTATGAAAATTCTATGCTATTCATTGCTGATATAATGGAATATAGGACTCATCTCTGACATTAAGGAAACTGTCTTTAATCTTATTTCTTGGCTTACAATTTTAAGACAAAGAAGAAAATGTGACTATTTCTTAGTCTAAAAATAATCCTATGCTTTTAAAACATTAACAGATATGAACGTAAAGAATTTTTAAAGGACGATTCTGAAGGTCCATTTCCGAGGAGGCCATCGCGCCACAGCTTTTGAACCTCCTCTTTCCTTCGCACCACAGGGAGGGGCAGGGCTTTATCACACAGCAGAGCTGTTAAAATCAGGAAAGAGCTATTTCCTCCCTTCCAAAGGAACAGCCGGGGTGGGAGGCAAGACAGTGGAGCTTCCTGAAGGCATCTAGATAGATGGGGGCCCTGGAGAGAGAAGGGAATGACAGTACTAAAACGTATGACTGGGATAAGCGTCAGTGAGACGGAAAGGAAGGACAGAATTCGCCATGGAAACTCAGGAAAACACAGTGAGTTCTGAACCCGCAGAGAGAGAACACATCTCTGAATGACATGCTATGATTCTTTAGAAAAAGAAAAACTCAGTCTCCAAAGCATTTTTTTTTCTGTTTTTCAGCATAGCTGGAACTGCTTTCCCCAAAATATATTTTAATGTTAAATTATATTTTTTCTTTATTAAATGTATTGGTACATTTTAGGGAGTAGAGTACATTATGATCACATTCGTCACTGGCAATTTGCACCTGTACATGATATATCTTAATTTTCATTTTTTCCCGCTTCCCTGTCTTCCCTTTAGCCTCTCCACCCCATATACATAAAACTTTCTTTCCCTTTTGCCTTTTTACCACAAATTTTTTCTCTCCCTTCTTTACTTTCCCCTACGCTCCCTTTCCCTTTGAACATGTCCTTCCTATTTCACAATACCTATCATACATGTATTTTATTTAAATTCATCTAAATCGCATTTCAAAACATAAATATTTTTTAAACACTTGCAGCAGCAAAAGGAAACAGTCCCTGAAACGAATCACCCGCTTTGCTGCAGAAGCATGGGCCGATTTGCTCTAAGACCGAAACGCAAGTCAATTTAGAATCCGCGTTGAGATTTCTTCATTTTTAGTTGCAGCTCTCGCTGACCTTTGTATTATGAATCAACACATTTTAATTGGAGTTATGTCCGCTGTGGGTGGAAAACAATGAATTCCAAAAGCAGCCAGCAAGAAGTAAGTAAACAGTGACCAAGTATAACCCAGGAAAAGTACAGTGAAGAACACATACAGCTTGTAGGCAGTGATGACTGAAGGAAACATAAAAGTAAGGTCATTATTATCATCGAGCCTCATCTGCTTTCCAGGGCTTCATTTCCTGTGGATAAGAAAACCTTCCTATGTTATGAACATCACAAAGGCATTCTTTCACAAGGGCATTCGGTTTGAGCCTCATCTCCAGAATGCTGTACGAGTCTCTGCTCTGAGACTAAATAAATGTATCATGCACACGCCGGGTGTATCAACATCCGGAATTGTAGTGCTGTTAGCGAGTTCCTAATACATGTTCCACAGCAGGTACACTTTTCCTATTATTTCACTCACTGAATCTTAAAACAACATGTACAAGGAGAAAACATTACTAATCAAATGCCTGTGTATATCCTGTGCAAATCCACACAAGGAGACGTGAGTGTGAAATATCACTGGATATCAGAACGTAGTTTAGTCCATTAGTAATGACCACGGCAGATACTGCAAACTGATCTGTGCTGATTCGTACTTTCAAGCAAGAAAACAAGTGACCAGATGTCACAGTCACTAAAATGCTAGCAAGAAACAGACTGAAAACCAAATTTTTTTTTTTTTGAGACATGGTCTCACTTCGTAGCTCAGGATGGCCCTGAGCTCAGTATGTATCCCAGGCAAGCCTTGAACTCAGCAATCCTCCTGCCTCTGCCTCCCCAGTACTGGAATGACAGGCGTGAGCCACTACACCGAGCACTGTGGTATGTGGGACGGGGGACTGAACCAGGGACCTGTGCTTCCTAGGCAGGCCCCAGAACCACTGAGCTAAATCTCCAGCCCTGAAGATCAAATGCTTGCATGAGGCTTTGCGAATCACCTAGGAATTTATCTGCACTCCCCCAGCATGCAATGAACTGTAAAAAAGACGAGGGACATGCTCACGCTTTCCACTCTTGATTCCTTGACACCAAGCCAAGCCAGCTGCAATGTGTCTCAATAAAAAGAAATTAATTAAATTAACAAATGAATGAATTTAGCATTTGCAAGTCTCTGAATAATAAAAATGTTTTTAAAACATGTTCAGAAAGGAGAACTGATGTAATTTTTTTTTCTTTGAGTCAGGGTCTTGCTTCATAGTTCAGGCTGGTCTTGAGCTCACTGTGAGCCCACCCAGGCAAGCCTGGAACTCAGCAATCTTCCTGCCTCTGCCTCCTGAATGCTGAGATGACAGGGGTGAACCACCACATGTAATTTTTCATATGTAAAAAGAAATAATGTTATAAGCTACTTACAAGAAATTGCTAGGGAATGCAAACAGTGCAGTACAGGAAGCACAATTTCCTCTTCATCTTTAAAGTTGTTTAATGCACTTAGCAATATCATATAATCTTTGTTCTCAACAAATTCAATCAATTGTTCCTCAGATACTAAAAAATGAAAAAATATTGAGTGAGCTTTAAAAATTGCATAAATCTTATTGAAAAATAGATTAATGATAGTTGCATGAGACAACAAATCCAATATACTCAAATAAAAACATGTTTCTGTAAAAAGCCCTTCCTAAGAATTTTACATTAGGAAAATAAGCTATTGATATGAAGACAATTTTGTTTTTGCTTTACATTAATTATATCATGTTTTGAAATGCAAAAATGTAAGTTACCAAACATTCTCAGAAAAACATAATTCTTTACCAGAGAAAACAACTACCCAGAAACAATGTATATGATGACCTCCTGGAAGTGAAAACCCATAATACTTAAAGACAGGGACTATCAGTAGGCTTGCAGGGTGGCCCAGTAGACTATGTCAACTTCAGAGACAGGAACTTTGGCAAATAGCAAGTAAGTAGATTTGGAAACAATGGCTTTGTGGTTTTCTACCAGAGACCAAAAACTGTCATAGGTAATTTTCATTGTTGAAGTCTTTTTGATCAAGTCAGTGAGTTCTGCTTGGAATGTGTTTCATTAGATTGGAACCTCAAAAATATGTAAAAATGTCTGATTTAATTAGCTTGTAAACAGTGCCAGTGAAAATGTTAGAAAATGGAACCTTTTGTGATCAACATTATTTTTATTTTTATTTTTTTTTAGATAGGGTCTTGCTTTGTAGTTCAGGCTGGCCCTGAGCTCACCATGTAGCCCAGGCAAGCCTCGAACTCAGCAATCCTCCTGTCTCTGCCTCCCGAGTGCTGGGATGACAGGCGTGAGCCACCACACCCGGCACTGTGGTATGTGGTATTGATGGCTGGTGGGCATGAGTCTCCACGCCTAGCATTGTATGTGGTCACTGGGATGGAACTCAGGACCTTGTGCTTGCAAGGCAGGTGCCGGAACCACTGAGCTAAATCTCCGGCCCAACATTAATTTTTTAAACTTGATACTAACATGTCCCTATAACTTGAAAGTGGTTAGATTCTTTAAATTAGTGATACTGTTCAAATACTTCAATTCATAGTATAGTTTCCACAGCATATGTTCAATTCTGAGAAATGGATTTTATTAACTAACTTCTATAAAATTAACTTTATTATTACTTGGTCTCCTGGAAAAAACAAAAATTTTCTTCTTTATATTTATAATCTAACACCCTCCATATCTTGACACTGATAATCTTCCTACTGAGTAAGATTTTTTGTTGTCGTTTTTAATGAAGATTCAACTCATGGACTTCACATCTTCACACTGAGCACAAGCCAGCTTTTTTTGAAACAAAGACTCAGAAAGTGACTGAGTTGCCCAGGCTCAACTTGTGGCCCTTGTGTCATTGTCCTCCAAGGTGCCAGGGTCACAAGGTCTGTGGGCAAACCTCGGATTTTCTCAAATCTCCCACAAATCAGATTGCTGTTTCTGTGTTTACTTTCATCTCAAAAACTTTATAACATGGTTTATCTGTCTTCAAAGAGCCAAACTTCTGTCCAACCCCTTGCAAATAGACAGAAGGTTGAATACTGTGAGCTGAAGTGAGTTTTATGACTCTCCCACCCCTTTTTCTCTAATACAGATTCCTTTCGGAAGCGCACAAGGTATTAAACCCTAGCAAGCGCTCCATCCCATGTGTGGAACTTCCCCACATCCTATCAGTAAACTGATCTCGACAACAAACCTGCATAAGTCATCCTTCTCCAAAACCTCACCCAGCAAAGCTTGTTCTCAGAATGAGGCAAAGGGAACTCTCAAAACCAGTACTGTAACTAGCTACGCACCCGCAGGCAAATGGCTCACTGTTCTGACCCATTTCCTCCCATCAGGCCAAGCAGAGGACTAGACGCAGATTCCAACCCGCTCTCAAACCACACACTCAGTTCCCGACATTAACAATGCTGTGACTTGCACAGAAGTCTTTTTCCTCAGGGGAACTCCCCGAGCCTCCCTGTTCTTCACACAGAGCCTTTAGTATTTCTAAAAGAAGCTCCCTGACTCAATACCACAAACTCACACTTAATCTTAATCTCACACACACTATCAATTTTTTCTTTCTTAACAACCTGCACAATCTGGTTTTCAGAGAAAACCTTGCAAAGCAGCGAAAGAACTTCCATTACACGTGCATGATTCATAGCCCACGAGTGAAGTTCACTTCATAATCGGGCATGACTTCTGAATTCACCCATCACTTAGCTTTGACAGCTCTCATTTACTAACAAGTATGATTTTAATACCTTTTTATTGCCATAATTCTATTTTGCTTTACATATACATATATATATATATATATATACACACCGTATATATGTAAATATAAATTTGACATATTTTTAATACCTCTCTCAAACAGTATGTGTAAAGCTTTGCATCCCAGTTTCTGGACTTCATCATTGCTTGAAAATGTGTTCATGGCATCAAAAATTAACATGAAAATATCACTTTCCTCATCCAGTATCAGCAGTGTGATTTTTCCTGTTTTAGAGAGAAGAAAATGTCCTTAATACATAGCTGTCGTAACAATTGGATCATTAATTTTACATAAGGACCGTGAGTGGTTTGTACACTTTTATGTTTGATAAAATACTTCGTTTTCCAAGTGTTAAGTCTGCAAAGCTGCCAGGCCCTTCTAGGTGAGATACACTTCCGGTTCCATTTATTATCATTTTGATCCACCACCACTCTTGCCCCAAACTCCTGAAACAAAACTCTTTGTGTCTGTTAAACGATGCCCTCTGGCTGTTCCACGGGGCCCCAAACCTAGACTCCTCTCTCCCTTCATGGTGGAACCATCATCCAAGAGTTTCTCAGAAGCTACCAAGGCATCTTCCTTCCTCATCGCCCTCTTGCCTCTGTTTTTCACTGAACCAGCTTATGATCAAGTCCCTCAAGAGTGACCTCCTAATGTCTCAGAAACGCTTTTCCTAACGAGGACCTTACATCCCTCTAACACAAGGCCCCGCCCTGCCTCCCGTGCGGTGCTGCACACACCACTGGGTGCCTCTGCTGCACAGGATCCTGCATGCTCTCTCGAAACCACCAGCGCGGTCCTGTGACGTCCTCCAGCGGCTCCCGAGGCCTCTCCTGGCCCGTAGCGTGACAAACTCGGTCCTTCACAAACGGGCCACGTGGATCTCAGCAACCTCACACTTTTCCACACTTATTTCAACTCCTTGCTCACCACTGAACTTTTTTTTTTTTTTGTGAGACAGGGTCTCGCTTTGTAGTTCAGGCTGGCCCTGAGCTCACTATGTAGCCCAGGCAAACCTGGATCTCAGCAATCCTCCTGCCTCTGCCTGCTGAGTGCTGGGATGACAGGCGTGAGCCACAACGCCCGGCACTGTGGGGTTGAGGTACTGATTGCTGGTGGGCGTGAGTCACCATGCCTGGTATCATATTATTGTACATGGCTACCAGGATCAAACCACGGACCTTGTACTTCCTAGGCAGGCAGCGGAACCACTGCGCTAAATCTCCAGCCCAATTTTTTAAACCCTGCTTTTATAGCATACCCTGGAACATGTATTACAGAAAACATATGGGCTGGGGATTTAGTTCACAGGCACGAGGTCCCGAGTTCAACCCCCAATACCGAAAGGGAGAAAACAAATTAAAAATGTACGTGCAGAAAGACACAATAAGGGCAAGGGCATGGCTGAACACCAAGCTAATAGAAAAGAAAATATGGGACCACATTTTGGGGGCAAAGCCAGGGCTGGAAAAAAAGATTTGGGAGTAACATGTAAGGTAATGTTTAAAACCGGAGATATTGGCCTGGTGTGGTGGTGCACTCCCATAATCCCACAGGCATTCAGACAAGGCTGAGGCAGGCAGATCGCTTTGAGGTCAAGGTCGGACTGGGCTACATAGTGAGTTCAACACCAGCATGAATTACCTAGCGAGACTTTGCCTCACATGCTGATGAGATGCTGCTGATAAGAAAATGAAAGCAACATACTGGGCGGGAATTCTGAGAGGTAATTTATACAGAAAAGAGATGAGATGATAGAAACAAAAATAGTTGTAAATCACTAACATTTAGCTTATATTATGCTATGATTCCAATAAACTTAAAACACATTTAATAAATTTT